>JBBPNW010000322.1:0-19931 GCA_038091115.1 Rubroboletus rhodosanguineus
TGAGGACGCTGTGGAAAACACGTTGGTGGTGGCGATAGGAGAGGGCGGTGCCAGGATGTGGTGATTGTAACTAGGTGGTGTGTAATGCGTCCCGATTCGCCCTGCTGCGCGGCCGTATCCCTGTTGTGACGCTGAATAGTAAGGTAAAGGGTCCTCGGCGGTGTGCCGGTTCCATCCGCCAGACATGCGACGGCTAGACCAAGGGGTGCGTTCAGTGGACCCATCCTCGTCACTACTGCTCGCAGCCTCATCTTCTACCCCTGTTCTGATACCGAGGATCTCGAGCATCCGAGCGGTCGTTCCACCGAATACGATGACCGTGAGGACGACCACAACGAGGACGGTGACACGCAGGGTCTGTGCGTTGTCACCCTTGAACCCTGCTGCCAGAGCAACACCGACGGCGCCACGCAAGCCTGCCCAGAACAACATCATTTGATACGAGTGTGGAAGTTCTTCGTTGCGCTGACCGCGAGCATGCTTCGTGAAGAAATTGATGGCCTCGGATAACGGAAAAACGGCAGCATAACGCGTGAAGACGACGGCGACAGCAGTGACAGCAATGAAGAGAGGCTTCACGTAATTCGTTACGCGTTCAGAGGAGGGTGGACTCGTGAAAAGGGATAGGCCAAGATATACGAAGATAAAGTTCTCCGAGAGTTGCGCGAGAGTCGAGAAAATGTACTTGGTTGTGCGTTGTGTCTTACGAGACATGGTGTGATATGCGTAGTGCTTCAAGGTGATGCCACAGAAGAGGAGAGAGACGATGCCAGACATGGAGAGGCCATTCGAAAAAAAGTAGCACGTATAGGCACAGAGCGCAACAAGGCAGGACTCGATGGAGGGATAGAGGCTGAGGGATGAGTGTTTCAACACTAGGGACATCGCGAGGCCGAAACTGACGCCCAATGCCATCGACACGCTGAAAGACAACAGGAAGATACCAATTCCATGGAAGATTGACGATAGGTATATCTCCGTTCCGTGGAATCGTGTCAGTGTTCTGTGAAATGTTCAGGGACGAATGTGGAGAATAGCAAATTACGATACTCACTCATACATGACGATACTGACGGCGTCATTGAGAAGGCTCTCGCCGAAAATAATCGAATAAAGTTTCGGGTCGACTTTGTACTGTTGAAAAATGGCAAGGATGGTCACAGGATCTGTGGCAGACAACGTCGAGCCGAATATTAGACATTCCAGTAAGGTGACGTCCAACGATTCTATCCCCAAAAATGCATAAATGTACACGAGAACTCTGTACTAAAGCTGGTGAGCGATGTGGAAAACGACCCCTAGTATTCGTGTCCACGCACCCAACTCCAACAGCGGATATCGCCGTTCCCAGAAAAGCAAATGTGAGGATAGAACCGAAGTTGCGGAAGAAGTTTTCCTGCGTAACCAAGCCGATACACATCCCGAAAACCAGTCATGTGTAACGTGTACTCACCTGTTTCAGCTCGTAACCCGAGTTCAATATGATTGGAGGCAGGAGGAGATTGAAAAAGAGGGTATGCTTGAACGTCTAAAAACGACGTTGGTCAGCTCTCCAAGGGGTTCAAACATGAGATGAGAAGGGTGCCTCTTCAAATGTATGGTGTTGGTGGAAGCGAAATAAACTCGCAAGTACGGCTGGGGATTGACAAAGGGCGTCGACTCACTAGCATTTCTCTTATCATCGTGCCTTGTGCCAGACGAACGACGAGTCCGACAAACATGCCCGCAAAGATGGAAACCAACGTTTCGTGAATGGCCCGTATGCGCTTTATTTGTAGGTAGTAGGAGGTCCATAGGGAGATGATAAGCAGTAGGCAGACAAGAAAGAGCGACCACGATGAGTAGAACTCTTCTTCCTCCGGGATGGGTGTACCAGATGGCACTGGGTCGAGCGCCTGAACGGTGACTGAGCCGAGTGAGAACGACATGGATTCTGGAAGATGAGAAAAAAGTCTGTTAGTGAATCTGCGTAAGTCTAGTACATCAGTTCAGGTGGGATCTTTGTTGCGCAATAACGCTCCCCAGACTGCGCTTGGTCGATCGGCAAACTGGAAAGCGGACACGGGTCCCGCTTATGTAACACTCAACAGGCCAAATCATGATGAGCGGCGAAAATGCTGGCATTATACAGAAGCTGTACTACAGTCAACAATCGCCCAACTATCACCGTGCGCGCCGTGTCGTCTTTGGCAACGAGGTCCAGTTTGGCTTTCTCTGATTCGCAGCCTGGTTGGCCGTGGCTTCCACCTTCGATCGATGATACCACTCCAAGATCATTTTACCCGTGTCTCTCATCGTCACAGGCGGCATCGGCATCACCGGAGGTATCGCAAGTGCCCGACGAATTCGTGGCACTCTCAGCAAAGAAGATTGGGTAATCGACAGCAACATGCCAGTTAGCATGCTCAGCCATAATCCCTTAATCGAGTCAGTGAGCAATTGTTCACCAAGAAAAAATGATGCGCTCACAGCCGGCATCCAGGACATCATGGGTAGCGTTGCAAAAGTGGCCACTCGCATGGCATTCATAGTATGAGCCATGACAGGCTTTGTGGGATCTAGTTCCTTCTTCATGACCTATGGGTCTACCATCAGACCCACCTAACCCAGTTAGGGAGGTGATGCTCACCGAGAATTGGGCGTTCATAGCGAGAAGCACGAGTGTGGGCATGACATAGCCGCCAGTGAGCGTTAAATCCGGTAAAAACCAGACTCCGCTCTGTGCCAGTTGTATGACCGGCAACTGCACCATGCTTTTGATGGCGAAAAACAGTCCAAAATTGCCGATCATTTGAACGACAGGGGGAAGAAACATGGATCGGAGGGACACCCCTGCCTTCTCGAGCAGTTTCTGCTTTTTTAACATGATTTCCATCTGTGCTGCTCGGTCCTTGACTCCCTGAGCTTGTTCATCAAGTGTCTTGATCTGCTCGGTGTACGGACGGAGTCGTGCGGAATTACGCATGCTCGTCAGCGCGGTGGGAATAAGGATTGCTCGCCAGAATAGCGTGCCTGCGATGATGGTGTAAAACCATGGCATGCCAGTGCTCACTTGCAACAACTCGAAGGACCAGCTCATGATACCCGATGGCCACCAGTTTGTAATTCCGAGAGCAGCAAAGTCCCCGTATTGCAGTGGTGGAATAACGTTGGTCGCGACTTCGGAGGCTGATACTGACACGTCGGTCGGGAGCATTTCAGAGATTGACTCTGACGTAGGAATGGCGGATGGAATGATCGCTTCAGTTTGGGCCATTTGTTCGGACGGTGGATCTGTTGAAGCGACCGTTTCCCCGGGTGTTACAGGAGATGTCGCAGCTTTGGCCTGTGTAACTGACTCTGGCGTGTGTTGGGAGGAAGGTTCCGGGGGGTTTGCAGCCTCCGAGGCTGTTGGTTTCGACGACCAGTAATTCCGTACATTCGAAGGACCCTGCAGAGAGGGAAAGCTATCCAACGAGCCCCGCAAATGCTGCTTTGTAGTCAGATTTTCCGCTACTCTGCGAGAAGTAGAATTACATGCCTGGAACGCGGCCAGCTGATTCCGGGGCTGACGAGGAGCCCGAGTGAGAGCTCTGGAACAAAATGGGTGAACACGCGTCGACCAAGGTGCAGGTAACGTACCTAGAGCCAGAAGCTCGCAGAGCCAATCGGCCACCTGCACAGACTGTCGTACCAAGCATTGGACCGGGAAGACACGAATATTAATCTGCGTCGAAAAAAGTTATTAGGTGTGTGAACCGAACTGAACCAAATCCTTGTCCGGTTGCGAGCGAACTGGTTCACACGCCCCCTTGCCTCTGACACGATGCACCGATACCGTTGCAACCCCGTTCAGAAAACAGCCCCGAGATAGAGAAGAGGGCCATCAGGAGAACTCATTTCTATCGATAGATCTCGTCGAGTTCAATGAACTCCGTGCACGGCACCGAACCCTGACCCTGATGGGATGGTGCGTACCGCCGCTTTGTGCTCGCGCATCTTGGCTATGCCATCACAGTCCTTGGCCTGTTTCAGGTGAGGAGTAAGGAGCCATTCTATTCCAGAACTCAGGTCGCGGCTCGTCAGCTGGATGTCTGTCGACACTGGTCCTGGCCGCGATCAGTCGGACGCCCATTCCCTTCTCAGTCTTGTCTGCACTCCTCCTTGGTCTGGCCTATGCGACATTCTTGCCACGCCTTTGCCGACCGAAGTCAGGAGAAAATGTCTGCCCTGTTCCAGCAAGCTATACTAACAAAGGGGGGAAAACAGATGCGGGAACATGGGCGGCCCTTTATCGCTGCAGGGTTAGACGTTCTAGCTATGGCAGTGATTGTATTCGCTGTCGAGCCTGTGGCCTTGCTCTTCATTATTCTCCGGGTTTGGGATCCGATCTCCGTTGTCAATCTCATTCAGTCGTGCGTGAACCTATAATATGGAGTCATTTTTACGCTCCTTATGCCGTTTCAGCATTGCAAGCCAGATCGTCTGTACGATTTATTGCTGGCTCATTTAATTGGCCAAGAGGAGCAGCATGATCTTTGTGTTCTCATGGCATGGTCGAAGTCGATTGTTCTAATGGAACGTTGGAATTGAACACACTGGCATGGAAATACTCCTTGATCAGTGCGCTCGCTGCTCCTTGTGTTATTGCTGACGCTCTACCCGAAATCTGACGCGAAAGCTTGTTGTGACCCAACTTGGATCTACACCTCTTGAGATCCCCGCTGCCTTGCCAAATGTTTGCTTTCGGCGGTGATGAAGGAACTCTCATGTACTTGTTAATTTTAGCGAATGAAATGTTGGCCGCGAAAAACCGTACTGTATCGAAGAGCAACACATGTATTAGAGTCTCCATCGAGTATACTTAAGTATACTTAGTCAAATAAAGATACTCTGTAAAAGGCAGGGTAGCGAGTGCTACAGCAATTCCGGTATATACAAGATACTTAGCATAGTCCGGATAACGTCAATGGCTAAGTGCAAAAAAGTGCCAGCTTGTTTAACGATAAACTCCAATGTATTGGTATACTCCCACGGAAATCAAACCCTTTACAAAGAGGCCGCCACGAAAGCGGCAACACCTAATATCGCACTAACTGCAGCAGAGAGCTCCTGGCCACCGGGGCGAAATGCGGCACTGCTTAGGAGGCCGCTGGATAAGCCACCGGCAGCTTGGATAGCACCATTCAGGAAGCTTGAGCCACATTCGCTAACGACGCTGTTGTAAATGGCGACCTGACCCGCAAATAATAGACTGTTGTTCATGCCGGGACCATATGGGCAGTTCGATTCAAAGGTAATGTAAGAGGTCAGGATGTTCCTGGTGCAGGTGGTGCAGAGCTCGGAGCTCGGCATGGAAGGGTCGAGGAATAAGAAGAGGAGATTGGACTGCTGGTATGTAGTGATATTGGGAGCATACGCAGTAGTTGTGTTGGAAACATCGCGGCGGGCGGCTGCACCATTGTTATTGGGTGTGGTATAGAGGTACTGGCTCAGCGGGTTCTGCTGCTGGGATTTTGTCGGATCGACCAGCGCAACGGTGCCTGCACTTGACGAGTTGGAGAGTTCGGTGGCACAGTATTTTCCGGTGTCGTCCTTGGAACAGATGGCCAGCCTGAGAGGCACGACGGCGTAGAGGACATCGTAAAGCGCCTTGACCTCTTGGTTTGGTGTAGAGGTCAGTTCGCCCACGCAAGCTGCGTAGAAACTACTGAGCTGAGCGGTGACAGTACTCTGGGGACATGCAGAGAATGCACTGCTCGCGCACAGCGTGCTTAGAGCGCTGCTGATGTCGGAGGACGAGGGGGACGTGGTGTTGGCATTCGGAGCAAACTGCTGCAAGGCAGTGGTGAAAGGGTTCGTGCAAGCCATAAAATCGGTATTGCTGTCGAAGGACGTGAGATAGTTGGCGCAGTTAGTGGAGATTCCCGATGGAATGAATGGATTCGACTGGTGAAAGCAAGATCAGTGGGGATCCGGAAAAAGAATGCGATTGCGATAGTACCGAAGACTGGGCCAGTACGGCTGAAAGGTATACGGACAAGATGGCAAAGGATCGAAACGCCATTAGAGTAGGGAGGGTATTTTCAAGGAAGGGACGTGTTCTTTACTGTCGACGACGAGCACGAGCGGGTTGTGAGTGAAAACAAGGTGGGGGCCAATACCCTCGTTGTCAGTGCCCGTGAGAAATTGGTGATTCAAAACACGACCACACAGAACGTCGTGGATTGAAATTTCCGGTTCACTCACCGTTTCTCATAGCTACATAGTGAAGTACTGTGCAGCGGGAAATTGCTTAGCGGTGTCTTCGTGCCATCCTTCGCTGCATTCGTCGCTTGTCCTTGTCCGGTTACACCTCGTGCCAGTGAAAAATTCCCTTGCCGCCAATGCTTGCATTCGTCACTCTGTCGAGTCTTGCCAGTTACTACAGTGGCTACGGTCCACCGGGTGGGGCCAAGGTACAACGAAAAGTTTATCACATCGTCCCTTGGAACCCCATTCGCTTCTTTCTCCTGACCCGATCATTGATCGTGAAGGTTAGTCCCCACCCGTTAGGTCCTGGCGTGCAGCTATTGACTTTCTCCGGGCGGGCTTGAGCAAAATGGTGATATTTCTTGTCCGTGATTCTCCCGCAATGACTTCCGATCCCTGTCTTTCTATTAATTACCAACGCGCCAATTTCCGCTCGTCCAGTGTTCTCAAATTACTCATCTTTGATATCGGACCCCATCTGATGTGCAAAGAATCCGGGCTATCCCCGCAGCCTGTATCAGGGTGCCAGAATCGCTTGGCCAAGATGCATTCTTTTGCTCTCTTCTCCCCCCGAGGGGCGATAGGCTCGAACCTCCTGTTCGCGATTCAAGCCGGTCTATCGGCACGGCTGTTCAGACGCGCAAAGAATAAGTGGGTTGTCATCGCGCCACTGCTAATAATGTCACACCATCTGTGTGAACGAATTAGAGGTCGTAATGCAGTCCCCACCTTTTCTGCCTTCTTGGGCGCGCGGAAATCATGGTTGACGTTTGACCTTTGAATTGCGCTGTGAGCATTTGATTGTCCGTCAAAGCGAGCCAAGCCTACGGTATCCGGTAATTCAGGCCACCTTGACTTTTCAAGACATCCGTGAAGATCCTTGGATGGGGTATGGGATATCTCGGTTGATTCCTGTATTGTTAACTGAGCTTCCTTGATCAAGGCCCTCGGGAATGAAGTTCCCCTGCTCACCTGTCCTCGTTGCACTGATTTCCGCGTTTATCGTATCACAGGTTGAACTGATCGACCCCTATCACATGAATGCGTTAACGCGATACGCAATCGCCGTATCCATGGGTGTTCAACGTTGTCAACGACAATGCCCAACAATTTCCGTGTTGACCGTTGACCGAATCCACCTTCGCTTCCAACGAGTACACGACAATCATCCGCAGGCGACGTTTCATCTTTCCCCCGTATATTCCCCCTTATCAAGAAGGCTTCGCCACATCATTTAAACGATCGTATTTAGATATCTTCACCGTTACGTCAATTTCACACCTATGAGTGGGGAGATAAGTTTTGTGCTTTGGTCAATTCCTCCCTTCCCTGAGCATTCTCACATACTTGTTCGTTCGTCGGCATTTTGGTCGGCCTGTGCAAGTTCCGGTCGACTTTGACTACCGGTTTCGGTATCATTGGACAGAACCCTTGGTTTCTCGCATCATACCAGAGTCCGTTCCAAGCTCGTAGGACCCTCTACACATTCTCAAACGTTACAGGTGAGTCTGGACCTCATCTGGCCGTTTTACTCAGACTGTTTTCACGCCACAGATGTCCCGCGTGGAGGACGCGCTGTCTTTCAGAATGTGCCTGTTCAATGGGACGAGGCGCCGGTTATCCTATCTCGTTTCGTGCGTCGGGTGTGGCGCACACACGCCTAGGCAAACACAAATGCACGGCCGACGACCTCGTTGCACCATGTGGTCCCCTCTTTCTTTCCAGCCGAGTTTTTCTCGTTCGCACACAGGATCCGATGCTCGTCGCTGCGCATCTTGGCAGACCGCAGTTTGGTCGGCCCCGGTCAAAGCCACGATCAGACCCTTGCTACGTTTATGTCTCGCCTTCCGCAGCGACGCATCCGACTCAACTTTTTTTTTTCCCCCTCCGTATCCTATTCTCACGCAAGAATCCGAAATCGTAGCTCAAAGTTGGCCTTCCGAGTCCTTTCCCACACACGACGCACATATTTGAATGTGGCTGACACTGGCGAACACACGCCCCCCCTGGACGTAACACAGTCAAGACGAAATTCCTTTCGTCAAAATCTCGTAATCGTCCTGTAGCATCATGGTGCCTCATGCACATGTATCATCGTGCGTGGTTTATCGAGAGGCTATGAAATTTGGACGGGATTCCTAATTCGAGGTTTGGATCAAAGTTAACTCGCGGGGTACACAGCTTGGCCAAGGCCGGCGTGCCTTTGCCGCGTTACATGTGAACAGCGAGGAACTATCCGTACATTCATGACCCCGTGAAAAGAGCTTCGAGACAATTTCCGCAGTTAAAGATAGTTGACGATGCCAAGAAACGAATACAAATGCAAGAGGACGACCTAGCGATATCAAAACTCCGTTCATTAACTGTTCATTAATGATCCCGATAATCCTACTGAGCGGTTTTGGACACGCTAAAAATACCTCCGATGCGCTCTTGACCGGGGGCGCTGAGCGTACTCCACTGACCGGCGAACGTGGATCTACTGTGTAGATATCCTTCGAAAACCCACGTCCCACACCCGTCATCATCAGTGCTTCTCTGTCCATGTTAGGCAATGAGAGACTGTTCCATCTGGAGAAAATATAGACCGTACCGCCTTCCTCGTCAGACTTATCAAACCGTCGGACAACCGAACCCGTCCGATAAAGCTGTACGAGCCCCAGGCCGCCTCAAATCGACGGGGTGTCTATCAAGAGCGTGAGGATCAGATGCCCCATCAAGACAAAAGAAGGCGCACCTCGCCTGTGATAACGACATCTAGGGCATGACGAGGGTTTCTTCCACTCTCGGACGCGTCGCTAAGGCGGAACGGCTCGTAATGGTAGGATTCCGCCGTGTTGCCGTCAGAGAACTGAATTCTCTACCGAAAAGTAGCGAAAATGTGACAATCGTGTGCACGAAACAAGAAATGGAAACCCACTGTGGATTCCTCGTCGCTAGCGGAAAGATTCCGAACGACGTGTCCATCAAAGCCATGTTGGGTTTCAACGGGCAAGGGTAGCCACGGAGAGAATGTGAGATACTCCTCAAGCCGAAATTGGATGGGTTGCCGACACAGGAAATCTTGGCGAACGTCAGGGATAGGGGAGCCTCCTGAGGAACATGAAGTCAAAGGCGCAACCTGTCCGAGACTCGTCAGTCGCGCTGCATAGTGTACCGTTTCCTAATCGGAGAATTCGCGGACCATATAACTGCCTTCCCAAATACCGGTCAGCAGCCCCGGAATATACGCCAGGAGTTCCCAAGCCTCTGCGGGCGCATGCAAACGACGGGCTATGCGATAGAAGTCTTCGTCGTGGATGGCACTTCTTGATGGCCGTTGCCGTTCTCTCGCGAGATCCGTGTTTGATTCACGACATTGACACTGAAGGAAGGAATCTGCCACAAGCGGCGCCCTCTTTGAGGTGAGCGCAGCGAAGTCAGCCATAGTTGGCCCATGCCGCTCCGTCGCAACTGCGACAGCTCGGGTTGGTGGAAGATGTGGAGGAACCTGGAGAGGTGTTGCCTCTAAGAGTGCGAAAGTCAAGAAGACCGAGGCAGTTGGAAGCTTGGGGCTGGATATAGCGAAGCAGCTATAGTAGCTCGCATGTGAGAAATGGGCGTCGACTTGATCATCAACTCCACCCGGACAGGCAGGCTGTCCAGGCACCGGCCGGCCCTGCGATCTACTGGTCGATACTGGGATTCTGCGTTCTGCCGCGCCACTTACGTTCGTCGAAAGGCACTGCACTATGGTTAGTGTGGGTGCATGAAATGTAGCGCTAGTCAGATGTTCACCTTCGGCACAGGTATCGTGTAAGAACGAAGTAAATTTAGAACTTGATTACGATCCCCCACTGACATGGAAGATATCTGGTCTGATCAGGATCATTTAGAAGCGGGGTTCATGAAATAAAAGCTGAATGTGGATTACTGTGTGACAGTACCAAGCGCGCCACTGAGGCGGCCAAGGCCAAGACATGCTCATCGGTGTCGTTGTTCGCTGACGGATGGTATTCGCGGAGTATGTGCAGCACCCAATCCCCGGCCCCTGCGGTGTGAAGCTGGAGCTCGTTGAGACCATCGCTTTCGAGGAGCATCAGGTACGTCGTCCACAAATCCGCTAGGATGTAATGACTGAGGACTTGAGAAAGACGAATTCGGCGCAGTACGCGTCGGCGCACTCGAAGCTCTGAGGCTAAGCATGACGTCGTCCTGGTGCAATGTCTTTCCCGACGATAGTGACTACTGAGGTCGAACTTTTGATGAAAGATACGCGCATATAGTTGGGGACAGGAGTCGATGGAAAGATGACGATGGATATGGCGACAGGAGAGCAAGAGTTGGAGGAGGGTGTCGAGGGCTGAAGTGGGTGAGGGGTCTATGGTGAAGAAAGCGACGTGTGTTAGGACGTCGAGGGGAATTCGCTCCAAGTACGAAGGCATGGTATGACGAAGGACGGACCGAGCGAGTTGGCCTTAAATACTTCTGAGCCAGGACTGTGCGGCGGGGTGCCGTTCATAGCGTAAACCAGATCGCCGCATCGTTAGATGGGGAACTTGACCTTTCCTGTTGGGAAAATCATGTTCAAAGTCGCACTGCAGTGGGCAATAGCAGATGTACTTACACACTTTGAGATCAGATCTTGTATTTAAGGCATGGTTTCGTTCACCCGTGTGCCTGGTAGTGATTTCATTTAGCCACCTTGGCTTTGTTGCGGACTCGGATGGTGGCTGGACCGAGCGCTGTTAGCTTAGCAGAAGGCTGACACAGCTACTCGAGGAGAAGCGACATGACAGAATCTGATCCCTCGCAAGGATAACAGCTTCTCGCAAGCTACGCGTACGTGAGAAAGACGATGAAGTGATCAACGAGACATCCAGGCTCACTCTCTCGCCACCCCGTGCCCAGCATACATACCCGCCACGGCGCCACCAAGCAGGTCCGATGGGAGCGTACCAGTGCGACAGCGGATTCGATCCGGGAGCGTCATCATATGCCACAAGGAGGTATTTTGTGTAAGAGCTGGTCCACAATTTGTAATGATAAAGAGGTGCATGTGCATGGGATTGGGACGCGCAGAGACGGGTGTGCATCGGGTCCGTGCTAAGAGGCGGAGATGAAGGTGTTTTTGGTGTCGCATTGTGGTTGCCCTGCGCCGTCTGAATCCGGTCGCGTGGAGTCGTGTGCGAAGGTGGAAACCGCACCTATCGGACGCGCAACGTCTTGGATAACTCCTTTTGAACACCGCCCTGGATTCCCCATTCAACGACGTCGTAAGCTAACCTTGTTCGAATGATCGGGGTTGGCCTGAACACGCGCGTCGCCATGACCAGCGATTCGCGACCAATCTTGTCTTGCTCGGCTTTTGGTCAGGTCACCGTACACAGCTTCATTCCCACTGCCTATCGATTGCCAACACAGACTATACAGCATAGTACACATACGACACGTTCCCTCTACAGCTCTAGAAACAGTCGTTGGTCCAAGAATGACTGGATACAACTCTGACGCACTCTGCATGGCAGCAATGTCCGAGCTCTGCACATAGTCCTCAAACTCGCCAACCTTCTCTTGCAGGTCGTCCAAGGACACGAGCTCATCCTCTGATAAATCGAATCAGTACAATGGGCCGACGCAACCAAAACTGGCACGAACCAACAACGAGCGTGATTTGTAACTTCTTGATACCATAGCCGACTGCAACCAGCTTACTCGCACCCCAGACGAGGCCATCCTGCTGGATCGATCGGACAGCGTCCTCCAGAGCTTGCATATCAGTCTCGTCATCCCAAGGCTTCACCTCCAACGTGACAACAGACTGTTTCAATCATCGTTAGCAATCGCACAACATCTGAACATGGTATGGACCTTGGCTGCCGCCTTGGGCTTGTTTGCCTTCTTTGCGTTATAGGCAGCAACACGTTCGGCCTTGATTCTTTCAGCTTCCGCGTCCTCTTCCTCCTCTTCGCCAAACAGGTCGATTTCCTCTTCTTCCTCTTCGACGGCAGCAGCAGGGGCAGAGCTTGGCGCAGGGGCAGTCTGAGTGAATGCCTGCCCTGCGCTACTGCTGCCGGAAAACGTGTCGAATTCTGCGCTGTAAGATCTGATGTGAGAGTACCACCTCGCTACATGTGGGTAGCTGGAAGGGATTGGCACAGCGACCGCTTTGTAGACATGCACATCAGCTTGGGAAGGCGTGTATCTGAAAAGAGGGTTGTGGTCAACACGCAGTTCATTTTTTTTCTTAAATGAGATCAGATAGCTAAGGCAAAATTTATCTGCATGCTGGTGCAGCGGTGTCTAATCGCTTCTTGGAAACACGGACCATAGCGTTATATTCATCAAGTGTGATCGGAAAACGGGACCGAAACACTGCAAGGACTGGAACTCACCCTTCGACGTAAGACCTTGTGGCAAGGTGCTGCTCAAGAGCACTGAGGTTGGCAGACATTTTGACGTGTAAGGCGATTTGCTGTGAGGCTTACAGAGATGGGCGGGATGAAGAGAGATCGATTCAACAATCAATTTTTCTGATTTCGACATGTCCGTTTAGGGTAGGCCCTCAAGTTTTCACCGCTCGTCGGTGATTGGCTAGGCCGTATAGTTCAAGGTCAGTACAGCATTCTCGTCATTAACCGTTCCGCTGCAGAGCCCGAGAAAGGCTAGATACATCAATGTGACCTTCCGAGTTCCCTCGGTATATTGCCCTACCCCCTCACATGTTGATAGTGGGTGATTGTGTACGACTCTAGCTCTCCCATGGAGGCCACGCTTAGATTTTGCGGCGATCAAGACCCAGAGGGTGGTTTGCCGCATGAGGTGATGGTACTGTGTGCACAGTCACTGTTTAGGCATTGGACTCTCAGCTTTCCATGGCTCCATAACAGGTACCCGGTCAATGCCAGCGCGGCACGTGCTAGTGAAGCGATAACGTATAAGACCTGCGAGGATTCGGCGTCGAAGAAGCCCAGCCATCAATGAAACAAGGGATCGACAATGTAGGTGCCTCCTCAGCCACACGTGCACAGGGTTCTACCCGCTGGCCACGACAAGATGCGTCATCTCAACCCAATGGATGACCAGCACCCGCCGCGAGCGTCTGTGCATTTTTGGGTCTTGCTTGCTTGCCATGTACGCGATTGAGCAGTCAGGGGGTTACACCTCTTTCGGCTTCCAATCCTTGGACAGTCCAGAAGATGCATGGTGACGTTTATTGTACCGCTTTTTGGTATAAAGCAGTTGCGCCGATTAAAAATTTAACGGAAATTGCTCACCAACATTGATGGTTTTCATACAGCCTGCTGGCGGACGGGCTGTAACTTAACCCTTGATGTTTTCTTACTCTAACTCGCAGTACCACCTACCCTATCTTCTCTCCGTCTCAAGCGCTCAACAGATAGTCATTGAAGTCACACGAAGCCACTAACTACTCGGCCTTGGCTAGATTTGGTCCAATTCACAACCCCCGCTTCCTATCAAGTTCGGGCGTTTGCAAGCTCATTGATATGCGCAATATGATGACTTGGCGATCGACGTAGGGGATATGAACCTTCTATGCAATGGAAGCTGTGACCACGGTATATCATGCACTAGTAATAATCCGATCCATGTGAATGCGACATTCTTTCTCCCACGATCCGGGTCCTCCGCAATGTAATATCGTTGAACTTGACTCGAAAATGGTGTAGTCAGTGGGGAGACGCCTTTGGCCCTTTTCACCGTCCCATCATACCATATGACGAATCGGCAACCCTCAGCACTATTTACGTGGAACATGTAATCGGCTGCTTCAACTCCTGCTATCCTCCTACATACGTATTCCTCGCTCGGGGGATCCCACTGGCACCGTCGGTGCTGTGCGCACGGCCACCCCAGCGGCTCTAAACTCCAATAAAACGGACAAGGTTGCGGTGCCTTGTTGTCCGAGAAGAAATTTTCCCAAGGCCCTGGACGCGGACCGAAAAAATATAGTACCGGCTAGGGAAACAAAAAAAAGATTGACAGGTCGCCTGACCTCAATCTCGGTTCAAATCAATGCGTTCTCCCAATTCCTTGTCGCTCCTTCACTCAAGCATTGATGGTCATTACTAATGGTCCCAACTCTTCGGACTCTAGGAGGCTGGTATGTTGTCCTGGGGGTATCAACATGCCCGGGTTTCAACTTAACCTTCTTTTTTTTAGAATCAGGTTGACCCCGGCCATACCGACAAAGCTCAGCAAAAGAACGTCAGGTATGCACGTTCCTCATGACAGCTTAGTTCTTCTCAACTGAGCTCGGTATTCGTCTTGACTTGTCCTCTTCGGAACTTTGAACGGCTGGGTTTAACCTTCAGACACGAAATACGGACGGAGGTACCACCTCACCTCGAGAGTGAGGCGGGCGCCGAACAACCTTACGACCCTTACTTAATTTCCTTTTCTGTTAATCACCCTCAATCACAGCTCTCAGGTGGCCAGTAGCAGGCCGTCAAGCGGTAACGTTACACAACCGTCTTTGCAGATACGGCGGCGAATAATCCTGCGCGTGCGAGAAGTTGGACGCGCCCAATGGCCATGGTCCCGCCTTCACGATGATTGGCGGAGCGGTCAGTCGGAGCGGAACTCGCTAACGATTTCAGGGGTTACATATGCTCGGGCAGACCACGAAATTGATTTCAAATCTGAGATTTATCATAGGGCTCATTTGAGTGACAGATCCCCTGCTCCATCGGGATCCTCCGGGGGCTTGGCGCAATCGCCCATGTACGTTTTCTTTCGTTAACCAAATTTACCCGGTAACCTTACAGCTCAGAACCACAGCAGCTACACCGAGACAGACCAAGTGCTTGCCTAGCCTGACGGCGTCTCCTGACCGGAGTTCGCCATGCCACGCTTACATCCGTGGGACACCCCATCATGCCGTGATGACGGTCTAACCCTTCCCAGTCAGCACTCCAAGACTCCGTCTCGTCATGAATCCGTACATATTGCTTATGGCTCTTTCTCCACCTCCGCTTGTGCACGAGCATGCCCGTTAATTTCCTCATACCGCCTGGATTGATACAAGAGCCCGCCCTGCTCGCTATCTAGGACACTACTTGCGCCCTTCCGACCAATTTCCGCCTCTCTACCTCACCTGTCCGATGTCATATACTACATCACCACCAAACGCGGACCCTCCTTCCTATTCCGTGCTATTCTCGGATAAGTTCGATATATCCTCGGCTAGACGTCATCTGCTGCATGATAGGCTCAAGTTTCAGAACATGGAACAAGAGGTCAAACAGCGCTACATCGCTCTACAGATCATACGACAGAGAGACATATGGAATCCTAGCCTGGCGCAGGCTTTCGCAACAATCTACGTCATGCTTCTCGAGGACGACGGGCGCAATTGGGAGCCAGTCCTTTTGGCAGGTTTACCCACCTTCATACCCATCTTCATGCGCGAGCGCTTGCTCGAGGGCGCTTCCGATAATCATCGGTGGCCTCTGGAAAATGAGCTAAACATCTTGGCTATTGCCTTGTTTTGGTTGATTAGCTCTCGAGGTAGGTGTGGTTTCGTTTTGTTGCACGGATCGCGTCACCCTCATTATCTCGGATATAGATTGTCTTGATCAGGAGCCCGACGAACTCAGAAAGGAGGTAATGACATATCTCGCTCCGTTCGCCTTTGCGGGCTTTCGGGTATGTGTATTTCTCACTTCCCTGTGCTGGATCTGACGTAGCCATCCAAGTACCCTTGTTTCACCTCCCCCGAAGATCTATTCCTCGCACCCGAAAGCACTTCAAGGATTGGTGCTTCAAATCACCGGAAATATCCAGCCGATCGGCCCACCGAAATCACGCTGGATTATTTTGGCGAACCGACCACTTTGTGTTTACCCCCAATTGCTCCGTTTGCGATATTGAGCTATTTCGTGCGGATAGAGTATTTCCGTCTCAAAGTTCCACCTGAACTTCCTTTTAATCGTCAAGATGCTACCGCTAGAGGTATCCTTTGCGGACCCACACGGGACGATATAGATGAGTTTAATGCCCGATGTGTGACACGGGTAGCCAGTAGGAGCTACGGCGACCCGTTGGATGGGCTACTTAAAAGTCGCAGACATGATCCCGATCGGCGTCGTTCGCTGTCTAGTTCTGATTCAGCATCGTCGCATTCCCCTTTGATGTACTACATCCCAGGCACTTTTTCGGGACGTTGGCAGGGATCTTCCATGGTAAGTTGGTATTTTCGATCATTCGCTCCCAGCTCAATTTTCCAGGCACCCGACCTGGAGGGTTATCGATCAATGTTTTTCTCTGCTGAAGCACCGTCACCTTTCCCGACCTTTGGCCGGATCCCGCTTTATGTTAGGTTCCGCGAGCTATATTGCTACTCTCCCTCGACGCCTCTGCCGGTTGCAGAGGACGAGATTTCATCTTTTAATGCATTTTTGCCTCTCGGGTGTCAGTGGCGCGAGGGCGAGGTAGGCTACCGACCTTCCACTTTGTTCGGTGGGTTGAATGATGTGGACCCAACAGTCAGGAATCGAGTTTATCGGTGCGAATAACTCTTTCAGAACGCATTACACACCATTCCAGCGGTCCAAAGATGCAAGTGATATCTCGAACACGAGGGCGCTGGATATCATCATCACTGGAATAGTGTGTGGGCTTGTATTCGATCTCGTCCATTGAGTGACTGTTTTTGTCAGACAGAGGCGCCGTACGCGACGGCGTGGCATGGATATAAATATATAGGAAGGATTCGACCATCAGATGGACTCGTTGTACTCTTGCGCGAGCCGGTATGTGACTTGTTCTGGTACCATAGCATTCTCTTATCGAATTCTACAGTTGGACCCTCAGAGAGTTGATCTCGGACGTGCATTGTTTCGCGGTTACGGTAGGTCCTTTGGTGACATCGGGGAAGATGTAGCTCACGATCTTGCAGTCATTTCGTCGAGGAACTTTGTCGGCAGATGGAGATACATGTCAAGTGTAGAACAGCCAGCGGAATGGGAATCTATATTCAGCCTGTGTAAAGAGGTAAAATCACCAGAGAGCTGCCTGGACTATATGCAACACCCTGAGGATTAAATTACCTGGGGTCCCGCTTGGCTTAGTACATAGTATCGTACGTCCCCTAGATTCTAGTCGCGTGTATCAAGGGCTCCAAGGACGTATGTGTTTCATGTTACCATTAACCGAAAAAAACCTGCTTCTAAATTTGGTATGCGGACTAGAGTCACGGTGGCCCGCCCATACCCTGACGGTTCGTTGAGGAATGTCGACATCCACTGCCTCGCTGGGATCCGTTCCGCAAGAAGTCCTTGAACACATTGCTTTCTTCTCTGCAACCCAAACTCTCGTCGGACCCCCCTCGAGCTTACCCCCGTTACTTCTCACATGCCGCAATATCTCCCAAACGCTGTCTTTTGAGACTAACCCCTACCTCTATGCTCGTATATTTAGTTACAAATTTGACACGAGTTCTGTATTCCGCCGACTCGGCCCACACGTCGGTGCACCTCGCGTCCTCGCCAACGAGCTAAAGAAGAGGTGGATACACTTGAAGCGAATCCGGGCACGGACGAATTCTCGGATACAACTCACAGAGCCACATCAAACGTTTCCAACCCCCGTTGACTTACTTTGGTTATCCTACCTCATGATGCTCGAGAACGATGGAAAGAATGAACAGCAACTTCTGGAATATGCAGAAATGGACGTTTGGCTGATCGAGTACTGGTTCGACGACCACGGCGCGTCCTCGGCAGTGGACATGATTCATCAATGTGTTTGGCCGGTTGAAGACGAGAAGAACTCTATTGCCATGTCGCTATTTTGGTTTCTTCTTCGCCCCAGTGCGTCTTTCTGGCGTTGGTCACATGCTCCGGATGTGACGGGCTTTCATAGGTCTTATTGTACGGAACATTACCAGATTCCCTCATATGAAGACCGTCCTGAAATTGACTGCGTTGGCGGCGAACTATGTCTGTTCCTTCATTGATTGATTTTATGATCGCCCACTTATTCAATCGCTTTTCAAGTATCCGATATGTCATCCATCCTGGACCGAATATATCCCCCGTTCAGAAGCGATGTTGCCGTCCAGTGTTATTACACATTTTTCTGAGGCGTATCGACTGACTCCGCCGACGCTCGCTCCGGCGGCGATTATTATTTTTCTCACCTTAGCATTGCGAATATTAGCGCCCGTGCAGGCAAACCACGTGGGGGGGCTTTCACTCCGACCCCCTGCGAGCCTCTCGTTGACCACGAGACGAAGTGAGGACTGGGACACAGACTGGTATCGATGCATCAATTTAGGCCAGTCCAATCGTTGTAGAGCGTTCTCGGGAGCATATGTCTTGGGTTCCGTGGAGGGCGTTTGGGAGGGCGTCTTTACCGTTCGTATACGGGTATCGCCTTGTGTGTTGTATCGGTCTAATCCTTTCCTTCTCAGTATACGGAATTCTCTGCATATTCATTCTTGCTCTCCGGAGGTGCACCGCCCACGGTGGATCACTGTTTGGTGGCCAACCATCGGCAGACATGGAAACTGCGTGAATACTATCTTCCTGAGCACCAAGAATGCGCTCGAGGCGCGTCTCGACCTCTGGGACCCGGTGATCCTCTCAAGGCGCACTTTCCCACAGGAACCCGAATACTACGGGAGCTCTCGGATTCTGTCGAGATTCAGGAACCTGGCATGGATGCGGTCCATTATTGGCGGTCGTCCCGTGCGACGTCGGGCGGCCACAAAGTGATGGACGTCATCATCCTGGGAGAGGTACGGCCCTTCACTTTGTGAATGCGGGTTCACTCACTTTCTGGCCAGGGTCACTCCGCTTGGGGTCAGTTCAACGTGTACGGTCGCGTACGTGCGCTGGATGGCTTGATTAGCCTCTGCAAAGAATACGTAGGGTCGATTGTTTGTTTTCCTCGAATCGAGGTCGTCATTGATCGCCCTCTTGTCGTAGGTCGAAGGTGAGCGAGGAAGGTGGCTGTACCGAGGGTACCTGATTGGCAACATTGATGGACATATATCGGGTCGATGGCGAGATACGTTGAGCCCTAGCGACCTCGCAGGATACGAAGGGTGTTTCGTGATGAGCAGGAGGGGATGATGGGATTGTGGTTCGCCCTAAGTTGGAGGGAGCTCTGAGAACCGAGATGTCGAAATAACCATGCTGGCGGTGCGGAGAAGGGGGAGGGGGGGGGGGGCAGGTTGGCGGCTTTTTGTAATCCGTATCGCATCACCAGAGATATTGACCAGGCCAGCGTGAAATATCCCAATCTGATCGGTGTATGTATTTGAGGCCGTTATGGCTCATTTACCAAAGCCAGACGCTCTACTGCGAAATTCGTCCATAAGGAAGTAAACTCTACGAATTCTATTCTTGGATAGATACAAAAGCGGTCAGTAAGCTATTGCTACAGTCGACAGGAAAAAAGGAGAATCAAGGTGAGATAAAAATACGTAGTGTTGACGAGGGGTATAGGGAGAAGGGGGGGTATACAATGCCTGGAAAGTATGGAAATTAGTGGGGGAGTGGGCTACAAGATACCATGCGGGTGCGTCTAGTGCAAATATATACAACTTCGACCAGAGTATGGTCATTAGGAGATCTGGTAGTAGTGCGTTAGTAAAAATACTTGGCGATCAGGGAATATAACCCACGATCAAAGTACGACGAGTGACGGTCAAGGATCGTTCGTTACAACTGTGGAAAAAAAGTCTGACGGTA
>JBBPNW010000323.1:315-19918 GCA_038091115.1 Rubroboletus rhodosanguineus
CCTAAGTTGATTATATGGTGGGTATTTGGTATGTAATGTTGTTGTTTGTATATGACATTATGTAAGTCTAACCATGTCTAACCCTAATGGAATTAGATTAGACTCCTTTAAATGTTGTCCTGAAAGTGTAGCATTAGCGTTGGCGAAATCCTAGTCAAATCTTGCTTCAGTATTGGCCAAATCCTAGTCAGATCGGTCTTGGAAAGTGTACCATCACCCTGTCGTAATCCTGACCCTATTTGATTAGACATCTTGAAATATCGTGGGAACATCCTTCCCAATATGGCACCCACAACCCAGTCTGACCCCAACCCCTTTACAAAAATGCGGTATAATGATTTTCGTCTTATGTCGTGCTTATTTCTTCTTACAGCTGTTTATTTCGTATATACCTTCTGCTCGCACGTCCGAGCAGACACCAACGGATCTGAGCACAGCAAGTTTTCACAGGGGGTTAACCCTGACCTATTTACAAAAAACAGGTAGTAATCCTAACAGGCGCTGCGATGGGGGCCACGGGTTGTACCGATAAAGCTCGGACACTCACGAAAGCACACAAGTATCATAATTGAATGCATCTAGAAGAACCCGCTGGGTATGATACCATCACAATCTGATACTGCCCTTTTTGCCTCCCCCCAGGCTTTTCCACCACTCCTCCCCAACCTTGCCTAACCTCTCGCCTTTGGAGCTCTTCCCAACGACGCTACCCTGTCGGCCACCATCCCCAATTCGCGCGCCATTCTTCTGGACTTCCTTTATGCCGCCGGCCCTCCTGGTGATGGTTGATATCCCTGACGAAATCCCTTTTCGTTGCGTCGAGTCTGCTGGCAGTTGTGACCTGCTTCTTTGTTTGCGATGTTTAGATAAGGTGGATGTATGCTGTGTCGGTGACTGAGGACATGGTGCATTTGACGGAGACGGCGAACGCGATTGTGGCCATGATGACGAGTTGGACGCTTCGACCGCTTCATCCACAACATCATCATCGAACTTGGACGATTCCGAGTGATTCCGTTTCCTACCCCGCGTAAGGGAGTGGGACGACGGTGACGACTGGGCAAGCACAATGGCTTCGCCCGCAGGATTATCGTCAACCTCGTTTTGCGATTGTGGGCGAGCGAGGGTACGGAATGATCTGAAACCGCTTTCCCACTGCTTTTTGTACAGTCGGAAGAGCGCCATCGTAGCACGTGCATCCGTCACCTTTTCGTTCCATCGACGTCAGATACACAAGACCGTGGAGGAAAAATAGACGGTTTACACTACTGTGTTCGCCACCCTGGATGACGATGCCAAGTTCTTGCTTTATGAGGATGCGTAGCGCGGGGCGACGGGATTTGACGACACGGTGTTTGTACGCCAATGATTGGGTATCACGGAGCTGCGGAGACGGATGGGAAAGCAAGAGTGCCTGTATGCGTAAGAGGTCATCAGGGATGCACCTTGTATGCACGACGCACGTACCTTGAGATCATTGTATACAGCATGGCCGACGAGTATTCGGTCCTTGATCAAATCTGCTACCGTTTGCTGGACCTCTTTGAACGGCTTGGCTATGGACGACCATATCAAGACAACCAGTCCCGCTTGGTGTACTTCTGTTAGCTACGACACACGTACCTGAGCCAGATAGATCAGTGCTTCGGACACCACTCCACTGGGTTCGATAGTCGACAACCTTTTCGCGTTGTCGTACGAAGACGTCGAGGACGACGGCGCCTGCGTAGTTGACGATGCTGACGCGTGCCAGGGAGGACTCGTTGCCTTCGATGCCGACGCCGACCATCTCACAATCGAGCGCGAGGTATTTTCTGGCGCTGCAAAAGGACAATGGAGTGACGCAGAGCGAACGGCGAGAGTGCGCATGAGACTTACATGGTCTGGGAAGTCTTGTACTCTATTTTTCCGAGCACCATTCTCCGTAACGCCGCGATAGACTCCCCATTGTTTATCTCGGTGGTCTCGAGATCGATGTGTTCGTTGGGGTCGTCCGGGTCATGTCGTTTGGGTGACGGTGGTGAGGTATCACAAGGAAATGGAGTCGTCCTGTTGCCAGAAGGAAATGCGCTCGACTCGCCACGATCGATCTTGCGCCGTTTTCGTGGCAAACTCTGGCAGGAAAAGTGAGTCTCTAGCGCATTGACATGGCGCGATGCTCACTTTTTGCAACGCAAGCCAATTTGACGATGGTCTGATTTCGCATTTGTTAGATGGAATAAAATACAAAAGACAAGAGGACCTCGTTACTTTGTGGACGGTGTCATTTTCGTCAAAGGGTGTATACAATATATCCAGTCTCCGACAGTCCTTCCGATAATGTCCTTCACGACCTCGCGATGTTGTTGAATGAACTTGATTCTCCTGCCACTCATCATATCCATCTCGACCGCTTCGTGAACGCAAGATACCAACAAAAATGCCAAAAAGACCCAAGTCTGGTCCCCCATACACAGACATACCCAAAGAAATATATGTCGTAGTCATAAATCCCTGGGGAATGCATACAAATCCACGCCTACGCGGTCAAATCGACTTTGATCGCATTGCTTCCTGGGCACAGCTCGTCCTCCAGCAAGCTGGACTGGGCGGGGGCCGTATAGCAACGATTGAATGCATTTACAGCATGGGTACTGTGAGTGCGGTTGTATCGGTCTTCGATGTGTGGGTGGCATTTGTACATGACGAGACTGACACTTTGCTATTGGATCTACCCTTCCGCTCTGTGCTTCGACCTTGATGTGCGAATAGCGCGACGAAATCATACTTCAATTTCAAGAAGGGACTGATATAATCCCGCTCCTTGGCGAACATCATTGGGCGAACATTGTAAAAGACTGGACGGGCCGTCCCAACGACCCTCGCTCAACACGCGTCTTTATCTACAACTGGAGAAACAATGGAGACCCTGCAAACCGTAAGTAAACCCATCAATGCACATATGTTCTTTGTAATTTGCTCGTGCTTCCTGGTGGCACCCAACCAGTAAGTACTGTAAGCTGACCCTGTATTCAGACAACTGGGTCGAGAACTTTGCAAACCGGCTCCCCCTCGGCAACGTACCCGCTAAATCCCCGTACCCTGCACCATCATGGACCCAGCCTCCGTCCACCCTCACCAACTTCGTTCATCCCATCCCACGTCCGCTAATCCCCCCTGCACTCCCCAACGATATGCACAATCCAGGCCAGGAACAACAGTCGACAACATTGCCGCCTCCCTCAACGGTGACGCCACCACCAGCATTCCCAGAACAACAGGACCAGCCGGATTCTGGAGAGGAGCCTGTGGCACGAGATTCAGTGGTGAGCAACAGCCTAGACTACTGGAGCATTTCATGATATTGTCGACCATGCTAGTCTACCAACCTCTTCAAACCTTATGAGCCACCTTCACAGCACCCCTCTCATGCACGATTCCTCAATCGGCAACAGGCTCGATGTGATGAAGCATCCTCATTCCATGCATCGCCACCACTTCCCAAATTTATCAAGAAACTCGACCCATATGAGCTGGGTAAAGTTTTTAACTTCCTTCGTTGCCCTGAGTACCGATCTCATTCCTGCTTGCATAGACGAGGATGCCCTCAACATACTCCGCTCGCCCGACTCCGATCAAGAGGACACGAAAGATAGAAGAAACGAAGACATCAAACCAACTCTCGCGCATTCTGTCAAATTGGAACTCCCCGAGGTGAAGATCGAGGACGGCAATGCTCAACACAACATCACCTGCGAGTCTAGTTCTCGTGCGTCGTTTGGCTTGGATGCCCATCTACACTTCGTCCGTGACAGTCACTGACTGGTTGTCAACAGAATACCAACCCTCTCAAGCCCTCATCGACGCATTCAATTCCCTTACTCAACCTGGACAACCTGAACAAATACCCTCGTCCGCTCGCCCACCGGCACGTGATCCTCGAAGACGACCCAACACGGGTGCGTCGGCTATTTTTCGTCTTCCGATTGCTCTCCCCCGCCGACCAAGGGGCATCTCTAGTGTCCCAAACCGCACCCCCAGCAAGTTCGGGATATCAACCCTCAGCGGAACTAGCAGCCGAAATTGATAGCTTTCTCCTGGGTACGACCGTCATAGCATCATCATCGTCATCAGGTAGTGCACCTCGATCGACCTCTGGGACGCCCGGTATGTTTTGTTTTGTTTTTTTTATGTTTGAGGGGCGTACGTGCTCGGATGGTAAACCAGCATCGTCAGTGACCGCCATCAAAAGAGAGTACGAAGAGGATTCAGACGTGGTCACGTCTTTAGGTATGTCGTGCTGCATATTCACCCCTTTTACGTCCAATTGATCTGACGCCTTGTTGGTCTTGAACGAAAATAAGTAGGGCAAAGGAAGAGGATCAAGATCGAGGAATACTAGACGACTGGTCTGACGTGTTGAATCCTCTCTCTCTCCTTGAGCAGGCTTGTAATGGTCATCTCGAATGACCAGCCTCTGGAGCGTGATTACTCGATCACATGTTGTAGTGCCATACCAAATGTAACGGACCCCGTACTTGTGCTCATCCCACTGCAGCGTTATATGAACGACACTTGGATAACAGTACTTGCACTCGACCGGGGCGGGGCCAACGAAAGTGGACAGACACTGCTTTGACACACTGCTCGAACATCGACCGGTCGGATTGCCGAGTGGACACGCCACAAGGAATGCCCGAGCGGACGAAAGGAAAAGAGTGGGCAAGCTGGTGCATGTTGAATTCACCTCTTCCGTCGAGCTCTGGGCGAGGAATGATGCACTTACACAGCGCCAAGGGTACTGCATTGATTCGGCAGCTCAAGAAGAGTAAGGAAAAAAGGAACAGAAAAAAAGCGGACAAAGTAATGTGATTAGATTATTCACGTTGGGAACTGGGAAGTAACATTTCCAAAAGACCTCCGGCCCACAAGGACAGTTTGGCAGGGAAACCAGCTTACTTCGGATATGCACCCATTCCGGCTTTCTGGAGTAAAGAAAACCAGCTATTGGATTTTACTGTAGCATCCCAAAATTGGCTTTGCAACCAAGCAGCGGCCGAACCTACACATCCATTTGAGTTTTGAGCTTAGAATGCGCGGCTGCACGGTTTCAACGCACCTTTGACAGGTCCCGCAGGTCCGAAACCCAACATACGTAGAAAAGGCCTAGGTATCCATAATTCTGGAATGAGCGGAGTAGCAAGCCTGGATACGAGGGCGAGGAGAAGGTCGGGATGCTGCTCAATGATATCGCCTATGTGATTAGTTAGCGGATTCAAACCACGCTCGGCGCGGAAGGTGGAATTGACATACCGACTGCGACTGTGAGTGCTTGGACATGTGGTTTCAAAGCGAGTAGGTAAGTCGTAACGACCTATTCTTTAATTCCGTAACGCGTGGCCAGATTTATGAGCGCCAGCGCAGTATCATCCAGGACCCTGTCAACAATTTTTTCCCTTTCGGCGTGGCCAGCCGCTTTGTCGGGGGACAGAAATATCTCCAGGTCGTTCACGATCACCATAAAAACGCCTTCAAGCTCTTCGGTGAGTGTATCAAACGTGATATCGTGAACATTCAGAGCGCCTTTAATATCGTCGCGAGAAGTGGTGGTGGCGCTGACAATGTGATGCATAGCAGACGCAATGTCGGTAAAATAAGTGGACTTGGAGAACTCGGCCGCGTCTCCAAGTATGCTCGGAACATAATCCTGCAACGTTTTCTCGTATTCCTTTGCCATTTCCCAAAAGTCAGAGGGTGATGGCTCAGGTGCCACAAAAGCCTGGGTTGCATCTGTCACCAACAAATATGAGAGTAGGACAAAGGATGGACGCAGGAGTACGCTTACTTTGTATACTCTCGATAATGTGAGACGGGCTCAGGAACGCTGCATGAACATGAATGCGCTTCTCGATCTAGACGGCTTGGTACTCACATGCCCACGAGCGCGCCTTGATCGTATCTGGTACACCAAAGGCTGCAGTTAAGGACTTTGCACGTGAAGGTAAAGTGGGGACCCTACCGACGGAACTCTCCACAACCCCACGGTTTACTTGTGCGCCCGTGTTTATGCTGCTACCATCGAGTGCAGCACCAGTGGAGGGTAAAGACAGAGAAAGGAGATGAGTAACTTAGGATGAGCAGGGATGAGAGAAAAGTCTGCATGATAATCCTCGTAGCTACGGCAAGCAGCTAGAGTGTTACCACACAACCACGCCGCAGATGAACTACCTGTCTTCGTGGGAAAGATACATGGTCAGACCTTGCTTTCTGATTTCAGCTTGCAAAGATCACCAGGCATGAAAGGAAAGTCGGGTGCATACCAGCACGACACCAATAGACACCTCATGAGATCGTGACATTGGTTGTGTACCATGCCACAGCGCATAGCTCTGGCAGAACTTGGTCACAGGGGCGTGGTCTTGCCTGCAAAATGCTCTGGGCCCTCTAGCATTCGATGGCAGCCTGATGAGTCTGCACCCAATGCGCGAGTCGGCATCGAACGGGCGACAGCGCGACGTCATTTGAACGTGCTAGCAGTCCGTAGTAGAGGTCGACCGGTGGTCGATGAATCCGAGATGACCAGCCTGCTGACTAAGCTTTCCTCACTGCCGACAAGATGAGTGCGAACGAATACGGGTATGTATCACCACCCGAACGTTGGACAAACGTTGTCGACGAATTGAACGAGCGGGGACGCTGCGCACAAGAGGACCCTGAGCGGACGAAAGTAAGGAGTCACACATAAACATCATGAATTCATATTTTTTCGTCAGGGGTGTGTGTGTGTAGTATCAACATGTCCTTCATCAATCCAGCGGCTCAAGAGGACGAAAAAATGGAATGAAATGAAGTGGATAAAGGAATGCGACCAGCTTATCTACGTCGCCCAAAACTGGGAAGGAGCGCCAATAGACCCCCAGTCAATAGGGGTACCTTGGCGACGAGCCCAGCCCACTTTGGTAATTTGCCCATTCCGGCTTTCTGAAGCAAAGAAAACCAGCTATCGGCTCGTACTGCAGCACCCCAAAAACGACGTTGACACCAGGCAGCAGCTGAACCTACAGTATCCAGTCATTGAGCTCAGAATACACGATTGCGGGGTCTCAACGCACCTTTGACAGGACCCGCAGGTCCGAAGCCAAATATACTCAGGAAAGGCCGAAGTATCCACGATTCTGGAATGAGCAAAGCGGCCACGCTAAACGCGATGGCGGGGAGAAGGTCGGGATGCTGCTCGTTGATATCACCTATATGATAAGTTAGCGGATTCAAACTAGTACCCTCGGCGCGGAAGGTGGAGTTGACATACCGATTGCGACTGTGAGTGCCTGCACATGTGGTTTCAAAGCGAGTAGGTAAGTCGTAACGATCTCTTCTTCAATTCCGTAACGATTGGCCAGATTTATCAGCGCCAACGTAGTATCGTCCAGGACCTTGTCAACCATTTCCGCCCTTTCGGCATGACCAGGCGCTTTGTCGGGGGAAGGAATTTTCTCCAGGTCCTTTACTATCGTCGTAAAAATCCCTTCAAGTTCTTCAGTGAGTGTATCAAACGTGATATGATGGGCATCCAGAGCGCCCTTGATGTTGTCGCGAAAAGTGGCGGTGGCGTCAACAATGTGATGCATATTAGATGCAATGTCAGTAAACTTGGTGGACTTGAAGTACGCGCCCGCATCTGCAAGCAGGCGGGGAACGTAATCCTGCAGCATTTTCTCGTATTCCTTCGCCTTTTCCCAAAAGTCAGAGGATGATGGCTTGGGTGCTACAAAAGCCTGGAATGCATTCGTCATGCGAAGAGCTGATGGGAGGTATGCATCTGTCACCAACAAAGATGAGAGTAGGATAAAGGATGGGTGCAGGAGTGCGCTTACTTTGTATGCCCCCGATGATATAAGACGGGCTCAGGAACGCTGCATAAACATGAGTGCGCTTCTCGATCTAGGCGGCTTGGTACTCACATCCCTGCGAGTCTGCCTTGACTGTATCTGATGAACCAAATGATGCAATTAAAAGCTCTGTATTTTACAGCAAAGTAAAGACCCTACCATCGGAGCTCTGTATCTCAGACTGTACGCCCGTGTCTGTGCCGCTCCCGGTCGGTGTAGCACCAGTGGTGGGCAAAGATAGACAAAGGATGTGAGCAAAGACGAGCAGGGATGATAGGAAAATCCGCATGATAGTCCTCGTAGCCGCAGCAAGTAGACAGAATGCAAGATGGTTTTGCACAACAGGTGAGGATTAAAACGTTGATACCTCATGCCCGTCTTCTTCGTGAGAAATATACAGCACTCTGTCGGACCTTCTACTTCACCTTCCATATTCAGGTTGCGAAGATCACCAGACATAAAAGGAAAGTTGGATATCTCCTTATCCCCTCCTCTGCGATTTGTACACCTTGACCACGCACATGTTTGGGATGCACTCTAGTACGACCCGGAGGACCTTTTCCAGCTCGTCGACGAGACCTCAGACCTCAGATATCACTCTTGTCAGTTTAGGGTTGCAGAGTCGTGTTATGCGCTGTACGTGTCATGGCCGCGAATACGCTCGCACATACTCCCCATCTTGTTATTTCCACGGCCGGTCATTGTGAAAAATGTTCAGACCGGCCTGCAACAGCCTGACTGAAGCCCTAACCATGTATGTTGCGTGTTGAATCTTCGCCATTATATGACGGGCCTTGGTGCTGCAACTAAAAGGGATACGACGACTCCAGCACCCAGCGGAAAAGACTACAAACAAGGCTGTCCTATGATACAATACGAAACAGTAGAAGAACTAACGCAAAGACACGTAAAGGCCATAGTCCACCACGGATTCTCCGATCATCAACCACACATTGCTCACTAGCGCTCATTCATCCATGATCTCAATGACTGACTCGAGCGCGACCTTGGGCTTGAGCAAGACCTTGGTCTCCCACTGTTTCTCCCCAGTCATTCCCACCCGCGTCTTCTTCCTCAGACCCAGGTCTGTCGCACACAGTACCCTGGAAATGTTGTTCTCTCTTGCCTTCGCAGACTCCCCATCATCGTACGAATCCTCCATCGACATCACATCGTATGCGGTTGCTGGCGGAACTGCCATCACCTCGAAATCGCCCGAGGTGACGTCCTCGCCAACGATCTTGTTCACGCGCAAGGCTAAAGAGACCAGGAAGCAGAGTTTCTCGGCGAATTTGGAAGAGAGGGCCGAGGCAATGTCCGATTTTGGCACCGTGCATCCAGTGGTGAGGAGGATGTCACTGAGACCAGAGATTATCTTGTTCGCAATTTGGAACGCGATCTGCGAGTCATCGAGTGGCGTCGATGGGACATGCGCACGCGTGAGGGCGCGCCAACGGCCAGCGATCGCCTGTGCCTCTGATCGTGTATGTGAGTATTTTTGGTGGATACCATCGAGAAACGGTTACTCGCCTTTCTCATGCACGCTCTGGTAGATCGTGTCAATGAACCGGTTATGGTTCTCGTCTCCGCCAATTATCCAAGCGCATGCGATCCAACGCAGATGATACGTCAGATATGCCTGGAACGCGATCTGGATCAAAATGGGATCGTTCTTGTGTTTTTTCGTCCCGAGGAAATGGACAATGACGCCTCCGATCGCACCCGATGCTCGTTTACAAGCTGCTAATTGTTCATCTGTTTTGGACACTCGGGTCGTCGTCTCATGGAAGAACGACTCGACCATGGACTCAGCCATGAACGCAGTACTTTGCAGCACTTCTGCGTTAAGCCTTTGTAGGGTGCTGGTGACCTCGGCGCCAGAAAAGGCATCAGCCGTTGTGAGGAAACTCTGTGCGCCTTTGAGCTCCGAGGTTCGGTCCTCTAGGAGCGTCAGGAGCTGATTGAACTCTTTCTTCAATGCTGATGATTCCTCTCGTGCACTGAAAAGCTCCTTGTTTTGAATGTCCAGACGCTGCTTAAGCTCGGCAGCCATCCGTTTTGAATCCTTCGTATTGGAAAGCTCACGGTGAAGGGCCTCTATCTCGCGAAGGCTGTCGTCCAGCTTGGGAGCATATGCGTCAAGCGATTTTCTGACTTTCCGTAGCTCTGAATGCGCCTGCGTTCGATCGAGGTTGACTTCCTCGAGCGCCGCTTTGAACTGTTCGGTCTCTTTTGCGTGCGTCAGCTTGAGCCGCTCGATCTCCGCAGTGAGATTCCCTCTGAGGGACTCCCTGTCTTTCCGTACACGCTCCCGGTCGACGGTCAGGTGCTCAACCCGCTGAGCGTGCTCCTGCAAGCTCATTTTCAACGTCTCCACCTCCCCCTTCTGCGCCTCACGAGCAGCATTCAACTCTCCCTTTAGCTTCCCCACGTCAGACTGCACCTGTGAGCGCTCCCGTTTCATTTCTTCCCGTGCGGTGTCCAGCTGTTGCGTTTGTTGCTGAAGCATGGTTTTAAGCTTCTCGTTCTCTTCCTTGAGTGTGTCCACTACGGCGACAGTGGCCGCATTGGCCTCCTTCTCCTTTTCCCGTTCCCGTTCCCGTTCCCGCTCGCGACGACTCCTGAGAGAAGACCCGTCCTTTTCCCTTTCCCGTTCTGGGCGGATACTAGACCGCATGTCTATCGCCTTTCGTTCCCACCGTTCTCGCTCGCTCTCTGCCTTGCGCTGTGCAGCGAGGGATGCATCAAGCTGCTGACGCAATTGGTCCCTCTCCTCCTCCAACTGGAGGGGCGGAGGTGGGGGCGGGGGCCGCTCACGCGCACCCTCTGGCTTGCGCTGTGCCACAAGCGACGCCTCGAGCTGTTGGCGCAATCGGTCCCCTCCCTCAGGCCACTGAAGAGGCGGGGCTGGGGCTGGGGCCGGGGGCGATGCCCCACGTGGGTGGTCACCGTCGACCTGGCTATACCCGAGGCGCTCAAAGGCGGTTTCGTCGTCGACCTCGGGCGACGAAGGCGATCCATGTTTGACGTGCTCCCATTGCGCGTCATGTGCTAGATGGGGTGGGTATTCGGGGGATATGGTGGTCGTCAGTTTAGGTGCGAGAGGTGCGGGTTTCGGCGTGCTGTTCCGCTTCGGGGTCACCGACCACATGCTGCCGAACATGGCGACAACTGGATGTTTGGGCTTCTAGTGTGGGGGGGAAGGGTGCGTTGAGACACGCTCAGCTGCTCCAAGAGAGCAAGTGGCGAGCCACAAGTGATGGATCGTCGCTGGGCGGCCGAGAAGACCAAGCGTAAAATGGGTCGTCGAGGACTGATTATAAAGAGATCGCTGCGAACGGAGCTCAGGAGTCAGACCACAAGGGACGCCATCAAAGATACGAGAGATGGCTTTACCTCGATGAGAACAGCAGGTAGTGCTGAGCGCGATTCGGAGTCGACGACGACGACAGTACTAGCAAGGGATGAAGAAGCAAACTTGTCCTCAAGTCTGCGCGCGGATGCTCCTCGAGCGAGGCTCCAGGCAGGCAGGCTTGTTAGATAAGCCGCACGTTCCATGGGCCATGGGCCGCATCGTTGCCACGGTGTTGCCAATGCACCACGCCGCGTTGAGACCTATCCTGTGGACGGGCACGAGGCAACACCTCATGATCACAGTGACAGGAACAGGCTTGGCCTACGCCCGAATACGAATACGGCCAGTGCAATAGAAATATCGTCAGGTAAAGGAGCCGAGTCGGCGAAGCTACAACGCCGTGACTTACTACTCAATACCCAGTGGTGACGCGTATCAGTCGTCCACGGCATTCACAAGGAGTTTCATGAGACTCGGGAGAACCATGGTGGTACTAGTGGCATCATGGATACGCCACACGGCGTGAAACGCGAAGTTTGAAAATGAAAGACTGTTGCCTACTGGCAGTGCTGCGCAGCTGCGGTCATGCAACTTTCCGCGTGGCATTCCTTTAGGGAATGGTCCCTTTCGGACGAGCAGGTGCAGTGTTGGAGCGCATGTCGAGCACGGAATTCTATGAAAGTCATCCGACCAAGGTTTGACCCACTTGTATTATTACTCGAACATGTAGTTATCATGTAGACATCTTTTAAAAACTCCGCTTGCTACTACACCAACCCATCCCAGTCCGTAACACCATTGAATGCATACCACCCGACCAGCTTCCGCAGCGCACACACCCTCGCCTCATCGCTTATTCATACCTCAAGATGAAAATCTTGCCTTCCTTGACCGACAAGATCACAGCACCCTGACTCTGGTCAATGTTGATCGTCTCCACCCCATCCAAATCAAGCTCCTCGGGAATCTCGAGCGTACGCACGACCGCTTCCTCGCGCCACAATCGCCCCTCCCCAGGCTTGTCCCGCTTCCGATCTACCGCAGTAAAGACAGGCGGGAACGTGACAAAGCGGAGACATTTCGGCACGCGGTGTCGCCGTGGGTCGTATATCGTACCGTCCCCATCATGTGGGTTCGTCAACTCGCTCGCAGCTCGTCCAGGCAGATCATGATGATGCCCCCGGCCATTCGGCACCGAAGCTGAAGCCGACCTGCTTCTGTCGTCTGACATGCTTGCAAACAACCCCTCGTCCTCATCTTCCCCGTCGTCTTCGCTGTCCGAATACGGCGCATGGCCTACGAGTCGCGACGCATCCACACCATAGACACCCCCTGGCTCCGCGGCATACTCGATCCAAACAGCGTGTCCAAAATCGACGGCGACAAGGGGGCGTGGTCGGTCACCCGCCTCCTCATCGTCATCGTTGTCACCCGCACCATCGAGCACACAAACGACTTCAAAGGGCGTAGAGACATACCACAGGTGAAGCATCTCATCGTCTGCTTCCCCGTTTGTGTGAGTGTCCGATGTAGGCGAACTTGATGTCGATGGCTCGCGGACGATCGGGACACGGAAGTAGTGTTGCGCCAGTACAAATCGTGTACGGTGGGTATCCGGATCGTGGGCAGCGAGAAGAACGACTGTACAACTTAGTCGGGGAACTCCAGGTAGTGTGGGCCACCACTGTCGAACAAAATGAGCCGACTCGGGATACCAAGGCGGGAAAGGGTACGGGTTTGGGGCCGGAGGCGACGTCGTAGGTGAATGTGACGGTACGAGGGATTGCGTTGCTGTCGACACGCTCGAAGACGAATGGACAGTACCAGGGGAGCTTTGATGCGACGCTGACGAAGATCCAACTTGGGTTACCTCTCCATTTTGTTCCTGTTCGGCATCAACTTCCCGCATTTTACCCTTATCTTTCGCTCTTTTCGACAATGGACCCGGTTCATACTCGGCAACAATACCTTCGCTATCGGCTCTCCCCTTTCCCTTCGATCTCGAGCTTTCCGCCACGGCTTCCTGTGACCACCTGTCATCATCTTCCGTTTCGTACTCTGAGCCGTCATCAGGAAATGCGTCGCTCTTGTTGACCCCTCCAGATTTCTCTTCTGATATAGCGGAAGTCGACGGTCCAGCACGGGGCTGTTCCTCAACAACTGGTAATGGACCATTAGTATCACCAGGGGTTTCCTCGTCATCTTCTACGTCATGGTCGGTTGTGATGCCAGGATTGGTAACCCCGACAGAACTAGATTGAACACTTGGGAAGACAAACTTTTTCGATATCGATCTCATTGGCGATAGTCGTGTCGAAATAACGGGGAGGTCATCACGGCAAAAATTATGCGGTGTGCTGTGATTCGTTGGTTCATAATCGTGGTCATGGATGCGACTTGCGAGAAGGCTAGGCTTGCGGAGTTTGATAAAGTTGCGGAGGATATTGAGGGGATAAAAGTGTTGGTAAGCAGCGTCTGCTTCTTCCGAGTGAATGACTATTTGATCCTCGTGTAAGATGCAAGACCAATTTGAAGATATAAGCTAAAAAGTTATTTTTCATCAGACATGCCTCCACAGATATTTTGGACGGTCCATGATGAACCGTCGCGCAGGAAGATCGTGAAACGTTATACTTACACAGCCGACACCAGTATCCACAAAAACATATTCATCTTTGGCCCAATCCAGCAAAACATACAACCCTAGAATGGGATCAATGTGCGAAACACAGTCGTGTCCTCTTAGTTGCTCACCGATGGTGTTACTGCTCGCCACCCATACGAAAGCGCTCAAGAGGCGACGCGGTGGGTCCAACAGGAAAACATTCATAACCACTCCAGTTGTATGGAAGGACGTCAGTGGAAAGAAGATAGGTTTGTGTTCGAGTGTAGGCTGTGAAGGGGTTCCACAAAGAGTCCCTGGGCGAAAAGAACTTCGAGTGCCCATAAACTGACCCCCAGGACAGGTTGGATAGACAGAGGGGGCTGCGCAAGAACAAATGGTATGCGTCTGCATCTCTCGATAACAATCTGTGTAATCAGGAAGAGGTGAGGTAGTCCGCGTGGACAAGGGTGAACGCGTAGGATATGCAGATTCTGTAGCCGTGCTGGATGTGTGGAGAGTTGAATCTTGGGGAGATGATCCCTGTGACGAAGGTGGGGGAGAGTTCGCTGGGCTCTTGGAGGGAGAACAACAGTGAGATTCCGAAGTGAATGACAATGTTTGGGACAACGGAGAGGGATAATCCCGCACTTCTGGAGGGAACGCAAGTTTCATGAGAACGAATTCCATTACTCGATTGTCATCGTAGCTGTTGATGCGAATTAGAGCTTTGTACGAGCGTGCACCTGATACACTTACGATCCCTCGAGAACTCTTGCCATCGTAAAATATACTGCTCGTTCATCGAATTCGACGCGGCATTTCCACAACTCCCATTTCTTTTCGACGTCTGCATCTTCTTGATCATCGTCATTATCGTCGCTGTCTTCCTTCGACCTGCGGCGATCTACCTTGTGGCTATCTTTGGGAACACGCTCACCGCAGCCACGTTTCGCGGATAACGCCCGCGGGTCCCATTCTGCGAGACAGATGTCACGCCCAACGTCCCAGCAAATGACACGACCACTCTTAGTAGCACAAAGTGTGTATGAAGACGTTATCGGTGATAGCCAATCTATCTCTTCGTTTGGTGGGGCAGATATCTTTGTGTACCATTGACCGGGTCTATCGGATGAGGTGGATGGGGATGCAGACAAAGAAAATGGGGACCTTGCGGGACGAGGTGCACGGACCTTCCAAGCCTTTTCAAAACTATGGGCTCTGTCGACCGCTTTGATGAGACTTTGTGTGGAGAGGTCCGAAAGACGTTGGAAGGCTGGAAGAGGCAAAGGCCGAGAGCGAGCGAGTAAGCCGTGTGCAAGGGCGCGGTAGACGGGTCGGGTGAGAGTAAACGCTCGAAGCGATTTGCAGGTCTATGATCCGAAACGATCCAAGTGAGTGGTGTAGACTGACGAGATGGCGTACGGACAGGTTGGGTACTCACCGCTTGAAGATTGTGGATATCGTCGATGGCGAGATACTGGGCGATGTTAAACAAAAGATCGTACGGCAAGGCGTTGAGAGACATGAAGAGGGAGATGTAGTCCGGGATGGAGGAGTAAAAGGATGGGCGTGGATCGGGGATAGCTGCAGTGGTCGGAAAGGAGGACGCGGCCCAAGTGGGATATGGGAAATGGTCAAGGTCGAGTTTGCGTTGAACGCATGTGCTACACGGTCCCTAATTCGGACACCCCCACGTGGTCCAGCCTTCCGCTGCTCGGTTCAACTCTCACTCACTGCGAACCCAAGTACTGTCGCCCCAACAACGTCGTGAACCGCAGTGCACGAGCCCCACTGCTAAACCATTCCGTCGCCGTAAACATCCTCTTTTCCACCTCGACATCCGATTATAGGGCATGCTGATTGATACCCGGAACTGATGACATTAAATTACTTTGATTATGGACTTGCCAGATTATCTATGATCTATATGGCGCTGCCAGTCAACTGTCGAGATCCTGTCGCTGTTCCTACGTTGCAGCACCCGAGGTACAGAATAGGCAAGCATATATCGGCCCCGAAGCCGACGTGCCGCATTTTGGCTTCAACGTCTTCTACGTCCTCGTTTTTGGAAGAGATCCTCGTTGACTTAGCATGGGTACGTCCGTCCTTGTCGGTCCTGCTCATCCTAGGTTGACGCAAGGAACAGAATACAAAGACTTGCCCTCGCGAACGCTCGTGGCAAGTCCGACCGTGACGGCGTGCGCCTCTCTGATGAAAGTGCTTGCATACGTGGCTTCGATGGACCTCTGAGCGCCAATCTTGTGTACTGGGAAGTGCTTCCAGAGAGCTATCCTCCAGGATATGAGTGGGCTCTGGTTTAATCGGAAGCATACATCCAACAACGTCTTCCCGCCTTCCTCGAATCAGATACCTACAACCATGCCGTCGATGCTTGGCAATACCAGCTCAAATAGCACGGGATCGCTAGCACATGTTCTCCGCGAGGTATGTCGTCCAAACTGTTCAAGTTGTTGTCAGATTTCGGATTCCGTAAGCGGACATCCCCCTGCCTACGCCTCGTCTCCCAATCCGCGTTCCTTTCTCGCCGCCGGTTCGTCTAGTTGTAGGCATCCTTTCATATACCCTTCCCATATTCGATAATCTCTTGCCTTACGGTGGTGAGTTCACTGCCAACGTCATTCTACGGATGTCAAAGCCGAGACAGACGACCTCCCCCGAGTGAACACGTCCGAGAAATTGACTGGCACCATTTCTATGTTCGTGATGTCGTGCATCGCGATCAAGTCTCTTTCTCGCATGACCACGTTGAGAATGAAGCAGTTACATGAAGCGTGTCGGTGAACGAGTAGCAAGATGAGGCACGTCTTCAGATCCGTATATCAATCGTGAACTGTTAACCAACCGTCCTCCGAATCTCATTTGGGTCGGTCATTTTCGTAATAAATACAACCTCAAAAAGCCACAAACCATAGAAGGCATTCACGACCCTATTGTCGGTATCAGTATACTATCATCCATTTACCAGATAACTGTTTCAATTTCCGCTAGCCTATGATTCACACAATCCCTCATCCAAACAATATCTTGTTAGCTTCTCCCACGAGCGCAGCATTAGTATCACTCGTAGCAACGAATGGCGCAAACCCCATCGCCTGACGTCCTTGGTGGGTGGTTATGTCCTGTGGAGTCGCTCGCCCCAGAAATCTGGATTCTCCTTCACCTCCGGGAAAGTCACTTGAGAGGGATACGCTCTCGTGAATCAGACGTAGATACTTGATGTATCGGGACTCACGGTGCAGGGAGGCCGTGGACGAAGCTGGTCCGCTGTCTACGAAGGTACGAAGCACTGGTGAATAGCAATTTACAACCACGCAGAATATCAAGAACACCGGTCCTCACTTCTTGATGCACAGTGGAACAGCTGGAATGTACATCACCGAGGAGTCTTCCTTACCCTTGTGGTCTCTTTCCACAGCATGCACGGTATCACAATGCCCTAATCAGTCAGTCAGCCCACTCGTCATGATGTGATCCAGGATGCTGCGGTCGTGGATACTCACAATATACTTGATCCCCAGGTTCAATCCTCGGAATAGATACCATCGTTTCCGTAAGTCTCAGGTGCGGATGTGTGGCTTCATTTAACTCCTGCGTTTTACCAGGCACGCTACCCGGGAACTCGCTACCTTCTATGTTCAATTCCCAATCCTCCGCGGCCAAACTTACGCGCTGTGCATTCCCGAAAGTTTGGTCAGTCTTCCGCGCGGCGACACCGCGCGGTTTGAAGAATGGACGCAGGATGATGTAAGCAGTTGCGAGCGAGAGCATGGGAAGGACGCGCAAAGTGCCTTCATCAACGCCTGTAGAGGACATGGACGTCCACCCTTGCCAACACCGAAGGATCGTGCACTGGTTCCTGCATCGCGTGAGAAGGTCGTGAATCTACGTGTTTCAACGACAAAAAAAATTCAAGACGTACGGTGTATTGTACAGATCTTGTTTTGCATTCACCCTCCAAGTTGCATCGAACGGATCGAATGTCTCCCAGTCGCTCTCTCCACCACAGAGAATCTTGCTCCACACTCTTCTAAATGTTGTATCTTCCCACCGCTCGACGCTCCCTCCGTCGATGTGTGGACCGAGCGTGAACGAGCGATCGCCGGGAGTACGTAAGCGTAGACGGTCAAAGTAACTGATGGGTGTTGTGAAATCGATGGAAGCGGGAAAGGAAGCGGATGAGTGCCAAAGGGATAAAAGAGCCTTTTGGGTATTAAGTAGGGAAACGTGGGTACGCGCATGGACCTGTGATTTCGAATTGTACAGTTCGTATACCTGAATATCCTCCGGGGGGAAACCTTCCAATCAGTACGTTAACTCTGTGGATGGAAACTCTCAGTAAGGTGGCACCTTGCACCGGGTTCGCTGCAATGTAGTCTTTGGCGTGAAGTTTCCACTTTAGTGCTTCCTTCATTCGGAGTTGTTTAAATCCATCGGTCGCATTAATGAAGATAGCGTGCACCCACCTCCTTCGGAACACCCCCTGCGATAATTACAACGCCCGCCCTGCGAATTGCATCCCTTTGGTTTTCCGACAAGCCAGCCTCTACGTCTCCGTACGAAATACGTGGAATGATCTCCACAAACAGCTGAGTATGCCAACACGAAGCAGGATAAAATGCTTACATTTCCTCCCTTGGAAATGATTTCCTGCACACGAGGTTCAAGAGCCTTCAGTACTCTTTGCCAGGTCAGCTCAAGCACATCGGGTGCCACACCCATGTCACGCAGCACATCTTTCTTTACGGTCGAAAACCGTGCGGGGAGTGGTGCGACGTCGGCATTCGGACCAAGAGTGGTAAACACGTCGGCAATAGTACCACTTTTCCTCGGCCCTTGGGTAGCTTCGGTTCCCAACATCGCGATACGGCCACCTGCACGAGGTATTGGATGATAGCGGAGGGGAGGACATCTCATATATCCTCGTGAGGGGAAGGAAATACTAGGCTTGTATAACATCCTCGAAGTCAGGGACGAGGGAGTAACCATACCAACCTCGAGGGGATAGATACAAGGCGGGGATATAAGCGAAGTGGTCAGCTGGGCCCGATTGACTTATTCTTATCGCTGATATCGATCCGTATTATCCCGGAAAACCTTTGGAATGGTATGAAGGGAATCCACGCGCCCGAACTAGCTGGGATGTAAAAAGGTCACACAGCATATGTATACCATACTCTTTGGCATTTGCTGCGCGAGCTCAGCCAAAGTGTTGACACAGCTCCGTGATGGTTACCTACAAGTCTCCTTTTGAGTTCGTCGGCCTGCTGCGCTCTCTAGTTGACCTCCTACCAGGGATCTTCTACGACTTGGTAGGATGATTGCGATCCAAGACCAGCGCCCCGGCATCGAATCCGGCATCGACAACCTCGACGGGAGCGCAGGTGAGTGTGATCCACCCCCAGCATACGACGGAGTCCATCACAACCCAATTCGAGAAGCTAGCTCCCCTCCCTTTCCTGGCCTGGCAGTTGCAGGATCTAGCAATGGCCCACCCGGTCCGGATTCCACAAGCTTCAACCCATCCGTCCTGAATACCAGTAAATCATTGCCACCACGTCCATCTTCGCTCGACGACACCCCATCCTCTCCGAGAAATTCTAGCCCTGTGTTTGCTCAAGGACCATGTGCATCACGGGAACCACAAGTCCCCGACACGAAATATGAATTTCTCACAGGACGATATTTCTTAGGATGTACTTGTAAGTCCCATGTAAAAAATGTGAAATTGTCACAGGGCGTTATTTCTTGCAAAGG
>JBBPNW010000324.1:0-19900 GCA_038091115.1 Rubroboletus rhodosanguineus
GAAACTTCGATGATGATTTACTTGACAGTACAGGGTTTTTATAGTCCTTAGACTTTTCTAATGACCCGTATTAAATATTTGTTGTATGATAAAAGAAACTAAAAATAGCGATTGCGACGGGCGGAGAACCACGCGCAAGCGAATCACAACTGAATAGGAAAAAGATGGGCGACCCTGCTCATTGACAGGGAGTGATACCGTCTGTCACTCTACCGCTATTAGTAAAAAGATCAAATTTAGAGTGATCGAATGTTAATTTCAAAGACAGAGACATCCGTCCGGCGAGTCTAGAACGTTAGCCATCGATCCGATGAATCCGGATGACAACGACCGGCCCGGAAATGAGACGGAGGAATCGGATAACGTACGGATAAAACACGGATCGCACTCGGACGGATAGTGGACTCGATAGGAGACCTGGACGATGCTGTAAAACGAATAGGAATACTGGGAAAACGTTGTTTGCAACCGTAAGGAGCCTCTGGCTCCTACACCGCCCGGAGATTAGGACTTCCAATGATCAAATTAGAAGATCCCATACCGGCATGGAATGTCAGGAACCATCAAATACAAGACCAATTTAGTCCTCGACTACGGAGGACTTCGCAAACAACGGGATTTATATATCCTAAACTTAGGAAAGGACAAGATAATTTTAGGCCTCCCATGGCTTAGATCTGTCAACCCCGAGATCGACTGGAAATCCGACAAAGTGACCATCGTCCCCAGTAAATGGAAACCCACGTCTGGGGTTCTCCATTCTGTAACGGACCAACAATATCTACTCCAATTTCTCGGACACGACAAGGAGCAACACATCGAGAGAGAGTTAGGGGAGCAGTTCCGAACCTGGACACACAAACAACGAGGATGGTTTTGGCAAGCAACTGGGGAATTCCCCAAGTTCGCCCTCCGGTGAACCACCCTCTCTACCGTCATCGCCCAGCAAAATGCCGGGACAGCCAAAACCCTCCCCTCCAAATATTCTGACTTTGCCGACGTCTTTGACAAAAAAGACACAACTAAACTTCCCCCCTCTCGCCTGTACGATCATGCGATCGACCTAAAAGATTTCTTCGTCCCAAGGAGAGCAAAGGCCTACCCTCTTAATCCTACAGAGAAAGAAGCCTGTAAAGAGTTGGTTGAAGAACATCTCAAATCGGGAAAGATTTACCCATCGAAATCCCCCCAAGCTTCCCCTTTCTTCTTCATTCAAAAGAAAGATGGGAAATTAAGACCCTGCCAAGACTATCGGTACCTCAACCAACATACCATCAAAAACACTTACCCCCTCCCTTTAATCTCCGACCTCATCGACAAATTAAAGGGATCGTCGATCTTTACCAAATTCGACGTCTGATGGGGATATAACAACATCCTAATCAAGCCTGAGGACCGATGGAAGGAGGACGTTAAAGCCATCTGCTCCTTCCTAGGATTTTGCAACTTCTACTGCAGGTTCATCCCCTCCTTCTCCAACATCGCCAGACCCCTGTTGGACCTTACCAAATCCACTGTTCCCTGGACTTGGGAAGGACCCCAGGAATCTGCCTTCCGAGCACTCCAAGTGGCGTTCACCACGAAACCAGTACTCATGTTCCCTGACCCGGCAAAACCCTTCACCATTATGACCGACGCTTCCCTTACCGCGTCCGGAGGAGTCCTCATGCAACCCGATGGCAACGGAGATTTAAAACCCTGTGGATATCTATCCCAAACTTTCACACCTGCCGAGTGAAATTACGATATCTTTGACTGGGAACTCTTGGCCATCATTCGCAGCTTAGAAGAGTGGAGACAATATCTCCTAGGATCAGCCTTTCCCGTGACCGTCCTCACGGATCACAAGAACCTCATGTATTTTAAGGAACCACACAAACTGTCTTGTCGACAGGCCAGGTGGTTATTATTCCTCCAGGACTTTGACCTGGAATACGTCGCCCTCCCCAGAACCAAGATGGCACCCGCAGACACACTCTCTCACCAAGACAATGTCGATACCTCAGAAGACAATGCCGAGGTGCAATTACTCCCTTCCTCGGCTTTCGACCACCACGTCCGCATCATCGACCTCGCACTCTCGGATAAAATCTGAGATTCCTCCGCCACCGACCCATTGGTAGTCACGGCCTTGCAGCGCATGGAAAATGAGGAACCCCTATTCAGCCGGTCCTCACCTAAAGATTGGTCCTTCTCCGAAGGACGTCTTTATTTCCGAGAACGACTTTACATCCCCGAGGAAGCCTGGAAGGATTTGGTCTCATCCGTCCACTCCTCCCTTGAGGGTGGCCATGGAGGACACCTTCGGACCACTGCCCTCCTCACTAAGGATTACTGGTGGCCCAGCCTTTCCTCCTACGTCCGCAAATACAGTACGTCGCCGGATGTGCCACCTGCCAATCATACAAGGTCCAGACCCCCCCCACCGTACCGCCCCTTCACCCTGTCACAATGGAGTCCTCCCGCCCTTTCCAGAATATTTCCGTCGATCTCTCACCGACCTTCCCCCGGTCAATGGGTTTGATTCTGTCATGGTCGTGGTCGACCATGGCCTTAGTAAGGGGGTAATTCTTGCCCCTTGCTCAAAAACGGTGGATGCGGCCGGAATAGCCGATCTTTTCTTCAAAAACGTCTTCAAAAGATTCAGATTACACAACAGATTACTCTCTGACCGCGGACCATAGTTCACCTCTGCATTTGCCCAGGAACTCGCTCGTCTCTTGGAATACGATATTTCCCTATCCTCCACCTACCATCCTCAGTCCGATGGAGAAACGGAATGCTACAACCAAGAACTGGAAACCTACCTACGCATATTCTGCGATGGACAACCCCACCAATGGTTGAACTTCCTCCCTTCTGCCGAATTCGCCCACAACTCAGCCATACACTCGGTAACAGGAAAAACCCCTTTCTCCCTAATCATGGGATATGAACCATGATCCTATCCTGCTTTAGGAAAGACCTTCCTCCCCGCACTTGAAAATCGGCTCTCCCATATTGAGGATGCACAAAAAGAAGCCGAAGCGGCGCATAAACTCGCCCAAATACGGATGAAGGATAGGATCTCTTCCTGCTTTCGACCATGGAAGAAAGGAGACCAAGTTTGGTTAGAAACCAAAAACCTCAAATTACAAACACCCTGGAAGTTCTCTCCCTGACGAACTGGCCCCTTTACCATCTCTGAAGTAATTTCCTCGGTTGCTTTTCGGCTTCAGTTACCAAAGCAGTGGAAGATTCATAATGTCTTCCACGCTTCCCTCCTATCCCCTTATAAGGAAACTGCCGAATACGGACCTAACTTCCCCCGCCCTCCACCAGAACTAATAGGGATGGAAGAGGAATACGAAATCGAGAAAATCATCAATCATCGCGGAACCAATAACCAGAGGCAATACTTGGTACACTGGAAAGGATACTCTGATGCAGAATGGACTTGTGAACCTGAGGGCAACTTTGGGAATGCTGACTCGATCCTTCGAGAATATAAAAAGAGGAAAAACCTCTAAAGTTGAAACCCAATCCCCCATGTCCTTTCCCCCCTCGTCCGCTCCTCTCGCAGTTAGACTTTCCCGCCTCCCCTTATACGCTCGATGACTTCTTTATGTCTCCTTACTCGAAAACGGGCAAGCGCAGCAAGCCCTCCAAGCCCTTCCGTTTTATTCCACCAACGACACCCTCGTCTATCTGGTCCGACTCTTCCGGCTCTATGCCACCGTCTGTACCATCCTCTGTCACATCACCTGGCACCCCACCACCCCCCCTTTATTCTCCAACTCCACTTCGACCCCCAACACTCCTACGACCACAGTGGTTGCGGAACAAGTGTTGGTCGAAGCGAGAAACCTCGTCCTCAACTTATGCTACATCGAGGGACTTGACCGATGTATTTTCCTCCTCCCCACCCATCTCACCAACGCTATCCTCCGACCCGTCCTCATTTTGCTATCCGAGGAAGAACGGAATGCCTACTTTAGAGATGAACCAATTATCGGAGACCTCCGCGCTCGGCGAGTTGCCAACATACCTCGAGAGCCTACCCCCCCTCCCTTCATTGAGGAACTCATTAGAGGGTTCCAACTCCCTACCTCCCATTCCTGAACCCGTCTCCCCCGACGAGCAGCTACGGCTCCAACTGGTACAACTAGAGGAAGCGATGCTGATGATAACTCGGACTCCTACTCCGACTCCACCATCGTTGCAAGTAATCCCAAGGGCCAACCCCGCTCACCCTCACCCATACCTATTCCCAACCCCGTATCTACAACCCCCAACGGGACCACAGTCCGCAACGCTGTTCGCCCTGCCCTCCGTTGCCGTGGGGCCGTCATCCTATCCGCTGGGCTCCCTTCCCAACCCCCTCGTACTACCTCCCCTATGGGAGTTACAAATGAAAGCAGTACCCCCGCTGTGCCTCCCGTACCCAGGAGAACCCCCACTCCCGCACGTGCCACTTCAGACCCTCCCCCTGGCATACGTACCACAGCCATGGGTCCTCCTACTCAACCCCCTATGGGGCGGAACCCCCGCTGACTACCAGACTCCGTTCCCCCTCGGCCAGGACTCACCCAACTCGCCCCCTCGCTGCTTCCAATGTAATTCCATATCCCATGTACGGGTCAACTGTCCCCAATACACCTGTCCCATCTGCAACATCGTCACCCCGGGCCACCCTCAATACCGCTGCCCTCGACAACGTTGTTCTCTCTGTGAAGAGGAAGGTCACCGGGCCCAGGCCTGTGCCTACGACGATATGGACCCCCATTCCTGGGACCTTACCAATTATGAGATCAACGAGGGAGATAGGAGCTCCTGAGATGGAACTTCAGGGCTACAATGGGGGTAATGTTACAAATGTGGCGGACCCTCTATCGTTTTCCCTTAACGATTCCCCTCCCACCCCATCAGACACTGCTTATCCCTCCCATTCCGGACAGGTCCCCTTCCCCGGGTTAGGACTCGACCTGGCTGTGCCAGACACAGCTTGGGCGGAACTATTGGAGATGGAGTTATTCGCCGATCCCACCGCTTTCCCAGACCTTTTCCATTCCGGACATATTTAATCTCGTATGTTTTCTTAACCGTTCCCGAGATTAATCTTGGGCTCTTTCCCTTTGCTATCTATTAATCTCGGACCCTTTCCTCTTAAGTCCTGATCTCTTATTCAGGACTCGTATCCTTTTCCATCTCTCACCTTATAGGGAATATCTCGAGTCACTTATGTAGTTTCCTATTTAAGTACCCGCCGGCCCTAGATCTGTCAGATAGTATTTAAGGCGGCGATCCCCATGTACTTCTTTTCCTTAACCTTAATCTACGCCAATCTGTGTTGATCAAAGCTTGCTGTCGGAGACGCTCTACTCCCGACTTCTACTTCTCCCGCTCGCTTCTCCCGTGATCCCTTGCCCGGATATGCTGCCTCCTCTCTCTCTCCTGGACAAGGAGATATCCCGAAGACTTCCCTGGACTCGTTGAGTGCCAGGTGTGTAAGTCAAGACTTCCTAGGACTCGTTGAGTGCCTAGCGTGTAGTCAACCGACATTGGGCTTTTGTTGACACACTCACGTAACAATGTCCTCCATGTCTAACATCCTCGCATTTGCTCGCCCCCTCGCCAATGACGATCTGAAACTCATCTCGGAGAAGGCACTGAAATCTGTCAACAATCTCATTTTCGATGTTGCAATGACGATCCCAGACAATAAGGAAATGCTATACAAGGAGCAGGAGATGTGGATAAAGGAGTGGGAATCAGCGCTGGTATGTAACCGATCATCTTGGGGGGGGCGGATTGGCTAATGGGTGTCATAGGATCACATCCGGAGTTGCCTGGGAAAGGCTCGCGAGCACGGTATCGCGACAACAGTTGAGTCCTGAGTGATTCATGAAACGTATCAAGGATCCATAGAGATACGTGAACGTGTAATGGCAACAACCAAGATAAGGGAAAGGATGTAGATGTTACAACCAAGAACTTCAAAGTGAAGCTTTGGGTGAGAGAATCAAAATTCCGAAGATAGGGAACTAATCTACAAGAGGTCCCTACTTATATACTAACTACGAGAGTCGCTGACTAAGTAATAGAATCCGATGGAACGTCATGGAATATTCTACAAGGGTCAAGGGGATGATGTCATGATGAGTAATCGATGACATAGTTATGATGTCATAGTCTAGAACGATCTAGACTTGGTAAAGGGTTGAGATAAGATAAGATAATAGGGGGAGGTGAAAGAGTACGCGAAGGTTACGATAGGGGTTTTAAGGGTTTTAAGGGATATCGTTTCAGTAGACTTTGTAAGAACTTGGACTCTCGTAGGAATAGACCGTAGTAGGTCGCTTGTGTCACTTGATCCTTGACGGACGTTAGTGGGTTTGCTTGAACCACTTAGCGATTGTCTTAAGGAAGGGGAAGTGTGACTTGTTTAGCACAGAGCTTAAGACAATGGAGATCGACTATAAATGAACTGGGGTGTTCATTTAGGGAGTCCTGGTATTTACTGTATACAGTAGAAGTACATGCATGGACCATCTAGGTATATGCTAAATAAGGAAGTAGGTTGTAGGGTATGACATCATGTGGGAATCGGATGAGTAAGGATGTAATGTAATGATGTCATGGACTGTGGGAAAGGATCTGGACCAACGGTAATTAAAGGAATGCGGTTACCGTGTGTTGGTCTAGAGCAGAAGTCGGACCGTAAGGTCTAGACGTGTGATGAAGGGAAGTAAGGAATGTGATATGAAGGAAAGGTTACCACGGTCACGTGATAGATCATGTGACATGATATGATAAGATAAGGAATCTAATCGTCTGATGAGGGAACGTATGATCAGTAGTAGTGATCAGTAGTGAAGTAAGTAAAAGGAAAAGAAAGTAACGACGAAGTGCAACGATTCGTTACAATTCACAAGATGAAAGAAACCAAAGGAATGGTGAAGAAGTGGACGGTGGAGGCAGATGTGTGGAAACAGGAAGAGGCTTCAAAGAAGGACATCACTCAGCAGAAGGGGAAGGCAAGTGATACGTTCCAGCTGATGGAACTACTCACACCACGTCAGGCACCATCCGAGTCTGGTTCCGGGTCAGCGCATTCGACGTCAGAAGGTAACAAGTGGAAGGTGAGTCGTTTGTGTGCAACTGATCAGCTTTTATACCTGAGTCTTTCAGCGCGCTCGTAAGCCAGTGGTCACCAATGATGATAACGATGAAGAGGACAAGGTGGAGATTCTTTCTGCTGGTCCACAAGCAGTTCCGCCCCTAATCATACATGCTCCGTCATGTGATGTGTGCACCAAGGCGAGACGACAATGTGTTGGGATTCCGGGAATGACTTGCAATCCATGTAAGAAGCTGAAGAGTAAGTGCAGCAAGTCACAGGGAAGGGGTGGAGAAAAGGCTGGGGAGATGAAGACTGTTATGCTGGGATCGAAAGGCAAGGCGCCTGGTGCGTAGTCAACGGATTCGAGTGGATGGTGTTGGACTGACTTTGTGTAGTTCAGTCGGCTGGACAGATCTCCATTCCGGGTGGTAAGGCTGCGGTTTCAGCTTCGTCGTCGCGCGTGGATCTCTCTGCCCAAGAACTGGTCAGACCTTGATCACCTCTGTTTCTTCCGGATTCTCTGCCTTCGTCTGAGTCTCTGGTCGATGAAGAAGATGATGATGATGAGATGCCAAGGAAGAAGTCAAAGCCTTCCACTCCATCCGGACCTTCCGCGGAAATGATAGTGGATGCAAAACATGCCGTTTTAGCTGTTGAGGCAAAGCTTCTTACTGCTCGAGGTTTTCTCAAGGAGGTCGAGGCACGCGCGTCTGCCATGAATGTGTATCTCACATCTCAGTACGCTGATTTGGAGCGGGTGAAGAGCATATTGGATATGCTTTGAGGTCTCCTCTGAATCATACCATATTCCGTTTGTATATCTTGGAATTCATCATGTCCGTGTCCATATCCAAGTGCAATCCCTAAATAAGAAGTAGAGGTGTTGTTAAATAAGAAAAACGAAGTTGGAACTGAGCAGAGAAGAGAATGGGAACATGGAAACGACACCGGATTGCGAGGGTCCTCTTGGCTTGACTTCTTCGATCATCTATCACATCCATTGCTTCCTATATCTGAAATGTTCAGTACCAGATTTGTCCGGATGTCATGACGGTCAACACGGAAAAACGGGCGTGGTGTTACGCAGTTGAAGGAAAAAGTGGGAGGTTCCAAGTCTAATGTCTATCATATAATTGCTTGTAATTTTGTTTATTTTATTTTATTTTTGATGGTGTGTGTGTAAGAGGAAGAGAGATTCTGAACGAATTCCGTGGCGGAAAGAGACCACCGGCTGAAATCCGGGATGGAAAGAGATCACCAGTCGAAACCCGGGATGGAACAGATTCATAACGGATGAGAGAAACGGCTTTTCTTTGGGAAGGGTTAGTCGTCTGAGACTCCCTCCTCCATATTTTCCTCGTGCTTGACATCTTTCTCAGCGTCGTATGTGTCTAGTTCTTTATCATTATTCCCAGTCAGGTTGGTGACCAGAATGGAGATGTTTGTCCTTGGGAAGTAAGGTAACAACCTGAAGGCTGCATACCTATGTAAGCTTTGAGATGGCGCGATCCAACTCGGCCAGCAAGTACAATCCTCCAGTAGTCCTTTGAAGGACCACCATTGGACCTAAGTAGTGTGGCTTTGTCTTCCGGCTCAACTCCTTCTTGATCCAGGAGTTCCAGACCAAGACAAGATCACCAGTCTTGAAGTTGATGTCGTGGATCTGGTTTTTGAATTGCGCCTCGAATTGTTTGAGCAACACATACTGGGATAAGAGAACTGAGTTTCGAATATGATCAATATCTTCCTGATGCTTCTGTAGCTGACGAGCTCGCCAAGCAATCAGGGAAGACCTAGAAACAGGATCAGTATCTGGGGCAGGAACGAGAAATGTTGCCTTTGCGAGATCAAATGGAAAGAGCGGCTCAACGCCATATACCATAAAATACAGAGAGAGTCCTGTTGACTTGAAGATTGTGACATGTTCCGCCCAAAAAACAGAGTGAGCTGTTAATGGCCAGCGAACCTCTCCCCCCAGGGTACTTTTAACGATAGCCTCCCAGACATCGTAATGACGCCATTCAACCACGCCATTCACCTGAGAATTGTATGGGGAGATCCGGATATGACGGATGCCATACCGGGCGGCCAATATATCCAGCACCTGTACATATGGAGAACCGTTATCAGTAACCAGCTCCACAATAGCACCCCAACAACAGAGAATATCTTCGAAAATAAAAGACGCGATAGTGGACGTGTTCTCGGATCGCAACATACGCCATTTCAGATATGCTGAGAGAGCGCACTGGGCCTGGACAATGAATTGGTATCCGCTGGACCGAGGCATAACCATGGTGTTGATGTGAACTTTGTGAAACAATCCGCCCACTACCGGAATGGTAGGCAGGATGTGTAGTCTTTGTGTTTGGCGGATCTGGCACTCGTGACATGTCCTGATGTATCATTTGACATCATCGACCAGCATGGGCCACCAGAAGTGCAACAGTAAATGCGTACAGATGGAAAAGACACCTTTGTGCCCAAGAGCATCATGTGCCTCCCTGATGAGTCCGTAACAACGTTCAACCAGAACGACTAGCTGATGTCTACCATTTGGCTCACAACAGTACAAGGATCCATTAAGCAAGAAAAACCGAGTAGCAGCATTGATGAAGGATTTGTAGTCGGAGTCGGACAAGCTGGGCGGGCGGATTCAAGAGTCAAGGAAAGCATGGATATGACTTGTCCAGGCTTCCTTGGCGAGTGCCTTGGATGAGTGAGGTAGTTCCAGATCAACGTGAGCTGCGTCCAGATCCGTCGCAACCAGGACGGATACTGGACAGCGAGGAGTGGCAAATTCCGGTCGTCTAGAGGATTTAGTGGTGCTGCCCGGTAGTGGGAGACGATCATTCATTAAAGAAATAGAAAAGGAGTATGCGTTGTCCAACCAGTCCTCAAAGTCATCGTCCTCAGGCGGATCATGACTGGATGGGGGACGGCGAGATAACCTGTCCGCTCCTGTATGGCGGGAAGCAGGGATGTGCACAAGCCAAAAAGTAAATAGCAAAATGCCTGCGATCCATCGATTGATGGTTGCATTGGACTGGAGATCTGGGTTATTAATCATACCCTTGATGTATTTCGCGTCCATCTCCACCGTGAAATTCACAACTCCGAAAATGAAAATACAGACAGCTCGCAGGGCTCGGAACAATCTGTAGAGCTCAAGCTTCGCCTGAGAGTAATGACTCTCTATTTCCATGAGGCTTATAGAGCTGAATTGACTTGGATACCTCTTTCCGTCACTCCCTTCCTGTGATAAGATGAATCTGACTGCAATCACGGATGTATCCACAGCCAAAATAACCTTGGATCCGGATTCGTAATCCAGACGACGGAGTGCGGGGGAGTGACAGATTGCATCCTTGAGATGCTGCATCGCAAGTTCCTGAGGCTCCCCCCATTCAAAGGGAACCCCCTTCCTAGTCAGATCAACCAACGGACGAGCAATGGAAGTGAAACCTTTGATGAAAATGCGAAGTACACCACACACACTTAGGAATCTGCACACTTGAGTGAGAGTCTGGCACTCAGGCCAGTCATGGATTTTCTGTACTTTGTTCTCGTGGGGGACACAACCGTCGAAGGTACACTTGTGACCAACTATTGTTGCATCGGGGGCTGCAAGGACAAATTTCTTGGCGGAGACCGTGATATTGACATTCTGAAGGCGTTGTAGGATGCGATGGACGACCTGTAAATGTTTCCAGATGAACCTACAGATACCCGAGTTATCTGGAATGGTCTTGTAAGAACCATCTGGATTCTGATATTGAGTAGTGACGGATTTGGCCAGAAGGTCATCCAGGAATGGGTAAGTGCAACGAGGAATCTCATCCTGAAGAATGAAGGACATGTCTGCCTGATAAATTTGTACTGCGTTTGTATATCCCATAGGGACAGTGGTGATGCGGTGAGGGCCCATAGGACTATTGAAGGTTGTGAGATCCCGTGATTCCAGGTGAAGCGGGCACTGGTCGTATCCGGCAAATAGATCCATCATGCCGTACACTGCATATCCAGCAAAGGACTCTGTGAAGTGGACGACAAACGGTGGAGTGGACGAGTCATGGATGGTGACTGCATTGAGGGGTTGGAGGTTGTGGACGAGGCAAAGGGACTTTCCATCCTGTTTGAGGACGCAAAACCAGCGGGATCGGTAAGCGGAAGTTGAGGGTTCGTAGACACCGGTAGTGATCTGGTCTTTAATGATCTGGATAGTGTCAGCCCACATAGATGGAGGAACGGGAATGTTTCATAGGACCCAGGGAGTATGGGGTACAGTCGGAATTTTAACAGGAGGGAAATACAATTTGTTGAGACGACCCTGCTCAGCAGGAACCCAAGTGAAAGCCATCTCGTGTTCACGAACAATCCACTGAAGGAGTTTAACCTCCTCCAGCAAAAGCCAGTTCGCAGGGTCTAAGTCTAACTTATCAGCGCGTTCCTGTGTAAAACAGATACCGGGAACGAAATCTGGCGGGTGTGAAGGTAATGACTTTAAACCAGCAATTGGATCGTCCAGAAGAGATCGACTAATGTGGAACTCTTCGTCTACAGGAGCGATCACCAAGTGAACTTTCTTCACAACCGGTTTATAAGCCAGTGCATGCAATGCTGGATCATAAGAATAAACGGATGAAAGAGTGGAAATAACATCCAGATTCAATATGGTTTGTGTAGAAGAAAGAAATGAATAGTCCGAAGAAGGAGCCAGTGGTCCAATAGAAAGAGGCGGAAGATGCGAGTAGGAAGATGCAAAAGTGAAAGAGGAAGTGGATGGAACGGATAGACTGTCAGATTCTCCCCAATCATCAGATGGATCATTGAAATTCAAAAACCCATCTCGACGATGGATTGACGACTATTGCAGTGTTTATTCTCACAGCAGTGAGGACACCCTTCCGACCATGGACGAGTAGGTAAAGCAAATTGTTTCCCTGAATTGGGGTCACGAAGGGTAACGGTCTGAGACCCATCCGGGAAGTCTTCCGTAGTCGCCGCCATGAGACAATGAAAGGGTCGACCAAGTAATAGGTCAAAGTTAGCATGGGAAAGGATCTGTACTTGGACCATAACTTCGCCTGCGCCAAAGTCGAGCACAAGGTTTTCGAGTACACCAATAGTCGTATCGACACTAGCGTTTGCGGACAACATCCTCATTGTATGGTTAGAGTGGATGGGTAATCCAAGCTCCTCCCAAATACGCTTGGGCATTGCAATGATCTCGGATCCAGAATCCAGAACGCCTTTCATAGTGCATCCAGAATCACCTATCTTAACTTCAATGGCTCGAAGCGGTAGACTATGGTGTGCAACAATGAGTCCGTCATCATTCCGGTTGACCTGATCACCGAAGTCACGCTCAGTAGTGGATGGGTCGCAACCTGCGAGCTCGTTGACCTATACAGAGTTGACAGAAGGATTAGTTACTCGTTTCACCATTGTCAGGTCCTGGAATTGCTTCTGGAACTCTGGTGACATGGCAATCAAGTCTTTCACAGGCACCGGAACACTTGTGTCCAGCACCTGGTCTAGCACTTGTTGAGGAGCAGACTCGTCCTCTAGCGGAAACGAGTATTTGTACTGTGTGGAGGGTGGAGATGGTTGGTTAGCTTGGGGAGAACAGGGAAGACTATTACTAGGTTCTCCAGATTGAGTAGCGATCAATCTGGATGGTTCGGCAGATGTTGAGACAGGGACTGGGCAAGAGGGCATCGACAATGTTGGGGGCGAGGAAGATGATGAGCTTTGGATGGACCTCTGCAGCTCTGGAGACAGAAGCTCCTCGGAAATGGTGGCTGATTGACTATCCGGCTTTTTGTGAGGTGGTATATGGACACTGTCAAACCAGACGCACTTGCCTTTATCTTTTGATGCCTTATCAGCTTGGAAGCTTGCCCAAGCTTGGGCAACATAAGGTTGGAAGGCAGGATTAGCAGCAAGGGGGATATCATCACTTTCCATCTCTACTTCCATGAAGGAAAAAGCAGACGGATTGATGTCCAGGATAGCTGGAGTGTCCGGGTATGCAGCGGCTAAGATGCCAGCCGTGACGTGTGGTGGTACATCCCTAGAGAAGCCAGAAGAAGACGACGGTTGGGCAGATTGCCTCATAGTCATCATCTGATCAACTCCATCCTTGAGACACCTTCCTCCAGGTACTCATGGAATCTCCGAACCATCTGGCATATAGAGTCTACCATCAGTTCCTCACTTTACCTTTCTGGAATTCAAATACTCCAAGCAAATGGAACATGTGTGCGCATAGTGACCTGTCCCTACACAGAACATGCAAAGGGGAGGACGAGTGAGTTGATTGGATTCTGTTTTGATAGTGGGAGCCGGATTATACGATGGGATAGAAGTGGGTGCTTGAATGGGAGCGTGAGGCGGTTGGTACAATGTTGATTGTCACAATGGGTCGAACATGGGCAGAAGAGAGGAACAGAAGGTGGATCCAGTAAGAAGAAATTGGGCTACCATAGTGACTTCGCTCATCAGATAAGGATCATCCGGATGCAGCGTTGGTTTAACGATTAATAGTCATTCCTGGATTTTTTGTTGTAAGAGTGGTGGAAATCCGTTGAGATAGAGCATATCTTGCTCCATCTCCGCCAGCTTTTTGTTAGCTATGAGCATGGCGGTTATCTTCACGAATACCCTGGTATACTCTCCTAGTTCCTCCTGATTATGCATTTGTTTTCCGTGGTAATCCTGGACGAGGTACTGGACGTCAGCTTGACAAAAGCGGTTTGTACCTTTGCATCTGGGATACATCTCTTTAACCACTTTAATGAAAGCATCCCAGTTTGCCGGAGTAGCGGATGCTTCCAGGAGTGTTTGCCAAACATCGGCTTCATCTAACATGGCATAATGAAGCGCAGCTTTGATTTTCTTTGCCTCATCAAGCACAGCTGCATCGCCTAGAAAATCAATATCTTCAAGGTAACGATGGAGCTCGGATGGAGTTTTTCTGTCGAATTTCGGGGCGTTAGGGGTACCTCATAAGGGCATTCGGTAAGGTTGGGCCATTGGTAGTGGGTTTCGTAAGGGTTGAATGGGTAGATGGATCGGACGAGCGGAAGACAGATCGGAATTGTAATGAATCGTTGCACTTCATCGTTACTTTCTTTTCCTTTTACTTACTTCACTACTGATCATTACTACTGATCATACATTCTCTCATCAGACAATTAGATTCCTTATCTTATCTTATCACGTCACATGACTTATCACGTGACTGTGGTAACCCTTCTTTACTTCACATTCCTTTACTTCCCTTCATCACATGTCTAGACCTTACGGTCCGACATTCTGTTCTAGACCAACACACGGTAACCACATTCCTTTAATTACCGTTGGTCCAGATCCTTTTCCACAGTCCATGACATCATTACATTACATCCTTACTCATCCGATTCCCACATGATGTCATACCCTACGCCCTTTTACCATATGTAGCATAGTCCTGTATTTGTACCTTGGTCCATGCGCAAGCACTGGACGTATATATACTGGGACGCCTCTAGACGAACTCCTCAGTTCGTTTATAGTCAATCTCCATTGTCTTAAGCTTTGTGCTAAGCAAGTCACATCTTCCCTTCCTTAAGACAATCACTAAGTGGTTCAAGCAAACCCACTAACGTCCGTCAAGGATCAAGTGACGCAAGTGACCTACTACGGTCTATTCCTATGAGAGTCTACGTTCCTCCCAAGTCTACGTCCTTTCCTCTATCATTGGTTGTTGCCATTCACGTTCACATATCTCTACGGATCCTTGATACGTTTCAGGAATAATGGATGGACGGATCAGAATAACCGGGTTCGAAGAGGATTGAAGGGCAGATATGGAAGAGGACAAAGTATTTGTAGATGAGGTTAAAGGTGAAAGCGGGTTGGTAGGAAGAATAGGCGGATTTTCGCTAAGGTCAAAGAGATTTGATAGGAATGCAGAGGAGGCAGAATCAGATGGTATGGGAGATAGTGGCGATGAGTCTGAAGATGAAAGAGTAGTTAGGGGTGAGAGTGGACGAGAGTCGGTTGAGTGACGTTCGGAACTAGAGGCTACCTGGTTGGGTGTGGAATGTATATATTGTCCAGGGACGAGGGGTGCATCAGAAGAAGGGGAGACAGAATCAATACGGTTGTGATGAGCTTGGTCTGGTGTAACTGGGAGAAGGAACTTGGAGTCTATTGATATATCAAGTTGGTGAAAGTCAGTAAGGAGATCTTTGATCTCTAAGCGCTGTGGTGTGGGTCTAAGCGACCTTCTCGTTAACCTTTGTGAACCCCTCGCAGTGGGCTCCAGTTGTAAAAAACAAAAGGTTTTCAAAGAATGAAAAACCAAAAGATAAAGGGTGGGTGCAAGTATTTTCGACCCAGGGGATTCAAGCGAGGTTAATCGAATGAGAAAGGGGAGCAAAGATGAATCTGGGTGCGAACCCAAGTTTCCGAATGTTTTTCCGGACGGAACGGAAACCAGAAAAGTAGAGGGAAAGAGTTCCCGGACGAGAGTAGGTTGGATATGAACGGATTGATTTATTGGACGATGAGTGACAATGTTGACAATGTTGAAAGAAATTAAGAAAAGATGGGGACTGAAACTTCGATGATCATTTACTAGACAGTACAGGGTTTTTATAGTCCTTAGACTTTTCTAATGACCCATATTAAATATTTGTAGTATGATAAAAGAAACTAAAAATAGCGATTGCGATGGGCGGAGAACCACACGCAAGTGAATCACAACTGAATAGGAAAAAGATGAACGATCCTGCACAGTGACAGGGAGTGATACTGTCTGTCACTCTACCGCTATTAGTAAAAAGATCAAATTTAGAGTGATCGAATGTTAATTTCGGAGACGGAGACATCCGTCCGGCGAGTCTATAACGTTAGCCATCAATCCAATGAATCCAGATGACAATGACTGGCCCAGAAATGAGACGGAAGAATCGGATAATGTACAGATACAACACGGATCGCACTTGAATGGATAGTGGACTCAATAGGAGGCCTGGACGATGCTGGAAAATGAATAGGAATACTAGGAAAACATTGTTTGCAACCATAAGGAGCCTCTGGCTCCTACACCGGTTCAGATTCCAGAAGGTGGAAAGGTGAGGAAGTGAAATTCCGGTCAAGGACAAGGACCGGATACGAGTGGATAGTTTCGAATGACAAACGATTTTACGAAGACAAAAAGTAAAGAAAACTTCTAAGGCACTAAGTTAGACGAAGAACCGAAAGAATGGATTTGATACCGTCAGATCCGTGACCCTGCTCCAAAACGCCAGGTACCGTAATGAGAATGCTAGTTAGTACCAGATACTCAGAAATGAATGATATCGCTGTGACAGTTTATTAGACAGCGATGGATTAGCTATTGAGTTGGACCGGGTAACAAAGGAACATTCCGGAAATGCATCGGACAGTTTTAATACGTATGAGAATTGGGTCCGATCACACCGGACGTGTTGCGGACTTGATGGGATGTTCAGAGGATGCTAAAGGAATGCTAGAGAGTTGGGAAAAGATCCCTTTTTAACCGTAAGGAGCTTCCAGCTCCTACAATGACCAACGTTACTCCACCGACTACATTCACAAGAACGACCTGTTCCAGTTGATGAAACTTGAACCATATCAACTCTCACCCAGTGTTCCTGTTATACGATTCATCTTCACTCTCGCTGCCAAGAAAGATACTGTGCAAATCATCACCATCCCCTCCGAGCCTGGTCAGACATACAACTTCTGAGTGACTAGACTTTCTCCCAACGTATTCGAAGCAGCCAGGCATGAAGGGAAAGACATTTGGGAGGCACTCCTGAATGCATCCTATGGCTGGGAAGCAGTACTCAGGTCACACTCAAAAGCTGTGATGGACCTTCAAAGGATGATGTACAGTGACTCCAAAAACCGTTGCAATGTTTTGGTATTTTGAAGAGATGCCAGTGATGTGAGTGAGGGTGTGGGAATTATGCTTAGTCATAGTGGGATAAAATAGAGTAGACACATCTGGCTTGCCATTGGTACCCTGGTCATGTGATTTGGTGTGGTGCCTGTGACACTATGGATATTTCAAATCATCCATGTCATTGCAACTGAAACAACCTTGAAGATCCTTTAGCAAAGGGATCCTAGGCTTAACACTAGAGACTAGGGAAGAGGACTTATGAGGGGGAACTTTATCTCAAGGGAAAGACCAAGAGAACTAAACTGGAGGACGTCCAGTAGTTCCTTGGGGTTTATATACTGTCGCCTAATGCGCACAGACCAAGCTGTACACTACTACATGTGGACATATTGTAAACGGAGATTAAATACGTGCTGCAGACACATGGTGTGGCAGAATGGAAGAGAAGCATAGTACAGTAATAACCGTGGGAAGGAATGGAAGCATAAAGCGGAGATTAAAAGAGAAGACATACGGTAATGAATGTGTGAACAAGATGAGATCTCGTGAGAAAGAGAATATAACTAAATAGGGAAAGCGTCTGTGAGCGCGAGGAAAGAAGAAGAGAATAGTTACAAGTCCATGTCTATGTTGTGAGATAAGATAAATGCGTGGCTTGATAAGATTAGATAAGATAAGATCAAAGAAAAAGATAGGAAAAGAAATTGTCACTTCATAACAGCAACAGTTTTTGTACTTTTGGCATGGTGTGTCTGACAGTGTGGGAATCATGCTTAGTCATCAGCAAACAAAATAAAGTAGACACTCTTGGCATTCTCACGCCACTTCGGTCATGTGATTTGGCTGAGTGGCAGTGCTGCTATTAGCATTTTAAATAACCACTGCAAAATTAGGCATTTTTGAAACATTGGAGTGGGGCATCTCAGAATGGGAGAATGGTGCCTAGTTATGGTGAAACAAAATGTAGTGGACATACCTGGCTATCAGCTGACAGCATGGTCATGTGATCTGGCCTAGTGGCAGCGATTCTATGGCCATTGAAAATATGCATGTTATGATAATAGGACTATTATAGTATTGGGGTGTATTAGTACTTAGTATAGCCCCCCTTTGCCTTGAGCACTGCCTGAATCCTTCTAGGCATGCTTTCAATCAACTCCTGACACACATTCATGGGTATCCTGTTCCACTCTGTCACAACCCTTCCCCATAACTCCTCCATTCCTTTAGGGGGGTTTTCCTGCTCTGAAAGCCTTCTCTTGAGGTAACCCCAGAGATGTTCTATAGGGTTTAGGTCAGGAGACTGGGCAGGCCATACCATAGTCTCAAATTCCTGCTCTTCCAGCCCTCCTTGACCTTTTTACAGGTATGCTTGGGGTCATTATCCTGCTGAAAAATGACATCAGATGGATTGAGACCATGATACTCCAGAGATTCCTGGAGTTCATCCTTCAAAATCTGAAGGTAAAGGTCCCCATCCATCCTCCCATCAATTTTGGCAGCATATCCAACACCCTCCCAAGTCATACAGCCCCATACCATCACTGAACCTCCCCCAAACTTCAGTGTACCCTCAACTAACCTTTCACTAAGCCTTTCTCCTGCCTTTTTCCAGACCCACTTGCACCCATCTGACCCCAGGCAATTGATTTTGGTCTTATCAGACCATACAATCCTCTTCCAGTCATCCAATCCAGCCTAGTGTTATGATTTATGGTACTCCCTAACTTTTTTTTTTTTCTTTAAATCATGCCTACCTTTCTTGTGAAACCTGGCGATGTACTTTGCCTAGTTGATTTCTCTTTCTATTATCTTTTTCATTTGAATGTTCTCTAACATTCTATTGCCTTCCATAACCTTTCCTCAGAATCCCACCTTTAAACGTTCTTCAGACTTCCTTAACATTCTAAGGTCCTTAGGGACTGTTGTGATCTTACACGCTATCTTACTTTTCCGCCTTAGTACCCCCTTAAAGGTGGGGTCGCCCCTTATGCCCCTACACCTTTATCTCTTTTCACTTTTATCTTATCTTATCGCATCACGTGACCCTGGGAATGACCCACACGTGATCGTGGTAACCTTACCTTCATTTCATCCCTTATCTCTGCCTAGACCCTACGGTCCGGCTTCCGACTCTAGACCAACACACGGTAAACGCACTCTTTTAATTACCGTTGGTCCAGAACCCTTATTGCACACCCATGACATCATTCCATTCCTACTTACTCAGCTATCTCTCTCATGATGTCATACCCTACGCCCTTTAGGCCTACCCTTAGCCCTAGCACAGTCGTTACCATTCCTATATAAACCCTGGCCTCTGGACTCGAACTCTTCAGTTTGATTCTAGTCGTCCAGTATTCTCTGTTGCATACTTGCTAGGCAAAGTAAGCCCTAGTACGAACCAAGTACAGAAAAACTCCAAGATCTTTATCTTGTACCATCGCGAGCTATACTCCTTTGAGTTATTCTTCATCGTTCTCCAGATCATTACCGCTTTTACCTCTTTTCTAGAAGATCCTCCTCTTTTGGTTTAGGTCCCGCGTTACTCCCTGAAACCTTACGTTCCCTGAGTTTAGGTTCATAACAGGGACTTTTGCTTGCTAATGTCTTAGAACATTCTTTCACCTTCTGTATAGTTCTAAGACATTCCTGCTTAGTCATCATAAAACTTATGTATATCACCCTTCGAGTTCACTATGACGAGTTCCCTAACTTAGACCTACTTAGGATTTCCTCCTATTTAACAATCTATCCTTGTCCTCGAATCTTCTCGGATTTCTATAAGACTTCGTTGTACTTTTGAGTCGACGCTCCTCTGTTCACCTCAAAACCAAGGAACTCTCTTAAAAGGAGAACCTTTGAACCTACGTGCT
>JBBPNW010000325.1:0-19877 GCA_038091115.1 Rubroboletus rhodosanguineus
TCTGAAGCCTCAGCCACTTGAATGCATTGTCCGAAGGGTCGAGAGCATCCTCAGTGCGTTCGTCGTTGTAATTGGTAGAAGCAGCGCGCGTTTTCCTCCAGTTGCCGGGCGACTGGCTCAGTGATCGGAATATGTTACCCACAAAGCTGTGTTTCTGCAGCTAGGGTTAACAGTTAACTGAATCAACGATCGTCGACGTAATTATCCATACTCACCGATTTGAGCGACAAGGATGTCGCGATGTGCCTATAGATCGATTTCTGATTCTTCGGTGACGGGCTGGCGGTAAGTGTGCATTCACGAATATGCTCCTCCACGCTCATCAACTTGAGTGACACGACGTCTTCAGGCTGGACAAGTAGAATTCCACCTTCGGCCATGCATTGAGACATAATCTCGTGTATTTTATCGATTCGAGGGCCATCAGCATAGCCAGACCGAGAGAAGGGAAGGTGGTATATTGGCCTGTTAGCAAGCCCGCCAAGGCGAGAAACCAATAATTCGAACATCTGAACCATCAATGCTTTGGGGACAATGATGTTTTCCATTAGCAAGGGCGGCAGCAGCGATGGGGATGATCACAGATGATTTTCCTTCACCCATGTTGACCTGCATCACAGTGTTTCTTCCAGATTTGGGGGACATGATCTCCATTGCAGTTTCCGCCTGAGCGCGACGAATGAGAAAGTTTCCTTGGATCTGACACAAGGAAAAAGCAATGTTAGTTGGAGTAGCCGCTCGGACATCAGAATCGCACCTGGATCAACAGCCAATCTGGGTACTCGTCAGCTTGCCACCCGTCACATCCCTCGTTCTCCAATTCGCTTGAAAACTCTTCTTCGAGACCGTCCAGAGCAAACCGGAATAGTCTCCGGGCACGCTGAAGCTCCAAAAGTAGTAGGGCCAATGATACAAAGCATTTCTTCCAGCGCGAAGGGATGTTGATCTGTGGTGCGAGACAGGGCAAGAGGAATTCTGCAGTGGTCGGCGGCCACTGACCAAATTGATCGAGTGCTTGTTTAAGCGGATCGGTTGTTGGACCCAGGCTCTTCTTGATACTGATACTGTTCAGAGCATCCAGATAGTTACCTCTGCACTGTATATAATGTTTCTCAAGCGCCTCGATGCGGTTCTCCCCCACCACGGCGCGAGTCGTTCGAGATTCCTCACGAACACATTCTGTGCTAGCGTTGAGGCGAGTGACGTATTGCCGTTGAAACGAGGGCTCGGATTGATTCATCAGAAGAGTGTGTAATTGATTCATTGGGGAATATCGTCTAGCGATGTCTTGTGACTGCAGTGAGGTAAAGTGCTACGGGCCGGCAGTTCTGGCACTGGTCGATGGGAAAGCAGTTGAGCGAGCGTGATCGGCCATGGTATATGGTAATTGGATACATATCGTCGAGGTGAGACTGGGCATTGAGGGGTCTGAGGCAGTCCAGGTTCTGCGGAGACGCGCGCAGAGGTTGGTCCAGTGGTATGCCACGAAAATAGGTACGTAGCTCGTTGTACGGCATACTCATCCGTCGAACTTCGAGCTCCACCACTGCGAGGGCTCCAGGAATACTTATGCTGGATTTCCTCATGTGTGATATTGATTTGAGGATACTTCTGGGTCCAACCATGCTCGCCATCGAGAGGTTTGGGTCCCATGATTGACCGACACCCAGCCGACTGTAAGAGGCAAAGTGCTGCCTGAGCACCCGTTTTTCCTGTCAGTGCATCAGGCCGATGGCAACTGGTCTCGGCATGCAGATAGGCAATATGTCGCGTGCTCGCCAAGCTACCATTCCCCATCAAGCAACCCAGTTCGGTATCCACGATGTATGTGTGACATGACCCGGATGATTGATCAAATATGAGGCCTTGAGGACGCGTCTTGGGATAAGTTCCGCTGGAAGGTGAGATTTCTGCCGGAGAACAAGGAGGTCCTCTGAACCAAATAGTGTCCCGACACATTGATTCTCGTCGTAAATCATGTCCTTGAAGTCATGCGACTCGAGTTCTCCTTGCTCATTGACAAAAAATGATAAGCCATAGCGGGGCAGTTCAACAGACAATTGTATCCCTGAGTCGATGGGGGACACAGTAATTAGGAGATTGCGGGAGACACACTCGAAACCATTGCCCCTGTTGAGCTTCGGATGTCGACCAGGGTCTCACGACATTGTACACGTGATATTGTTCAGATCCACAGTCAATCCTCAAGTTATCTGGCGATTCTTCCCAGAGCCGTTCGAGAGGACGTATTTCGATGATCTTTGTAGACAGATTCAACCAGTGAACTTGATCACCTCCGACGAGCGATGGTGGAAGGTCATCATAAAATACGGTCCAAGGAATCAGCTCGAGGAGTTCATCTGTTTGATCGCACTGTACTTGAACCAGCAGATTGCCATGTCGCAGCGAAAAGTGCATCTGTATGTATTTCAACCACCATGATTATGTTATGTGAGGTCAATAGACCTACCTTGCGTTTCGACGTCGTGGCTAGGGTTGTGAAATCCATTCCAGGGAGATTGGATGGTGCGACAAAGGAGCCTTGCTGCAATCAACAGTCAGGGACACTTGTTTATATCAGAAGCTGCAGCATGAACACACGTCGTGGAAGATTTGTTGATACTCTGGAAAGTCCCTAATCGCGCGCTGCAATCCATCTAATGGTTGCCCATCCAGTCGAAGTGCCCCGTTGACCAGGTTAAAGTACACTGTTTGCGAGTGTTGGTCCCCAGTTTCGCATGTAAACCAGCGAGTATTTGGGTGCTGCAACTGCAAGCATCTGTGTGGACTCGGCTTGTGGGTGGTGAGAACCTGGCTAACTGCAAGGTCGACACTGTAGTCTGATGCATCTACGAGGATTACATCCCCCAAAGATCCCCTCAAGAACAAAAGCGAGACGACGGTCTCGCTGGAAGAGCAGTGACGAATAGGCATCAAAAATTTCGTCATCTGGGTCCTTGTCGCTCATGCCTGAGTTAGTTTTAGCTGTATTGCCAGTTTTGACATTCAGGAATTAGACATACTCGAAGGACAGTGTGCATATATGAAGAATGCACAAGAGAGAAGTGCATCGATATCCTCTGGGGAATGGAAAAGCTTGCAGAGTGTAGCAGAGTCAACATCAAACGTGCTTCAACAAGTGGCAACCATGTCGTGCAAAAGCTCGCTGCGTTCTAGGTTCATAGGTGATATTGCTAGGTTGTATGATAGCTCCTGGACCCAGCTGAACGTCTTCCTGCGCACACTCCAAAGAAGTGTGATAGCTCGCTCCGAAATGTGTTCGCTGGGGCTTGATGCAAGCACCCGAGTGACTAAGAGAGAAATGGAATTCATCATCACCGAGTCGATTGAGCCAGTTCCGACGTCCACAAACAAACTGTTGAGTTTGTCCAGAAGAGCATCGCAAAAGGACAAGTCTTGAAGCTCTTGGTGCCAGGTCCATGTCCCCGCATTCAAATCGAGCGGTCCGACGTGAAGGGCCGCGTAGGCGAGGAGGAAATGAAAGTCCTGACGACGGAGATTGAGGGTTCCGTTGTAGAGCCCGCGCAGGATATTGAGCCACTGGAGCGAGCCACCACTCCGCAGATGTCCAAAGGTAATGAATTCGTCGAGGGAGATATCTGCGGGGCATTCTACCTGAGCAGCCAAGACGTCGTTGGAGGTGTGAGAGGTAGAATTTGCATAGCCTGCCAGAGTCTTGTTCCGAAGCCCGCAGTCGAAGGCTCCCAAATCCCTCGGATCATTGTAACCCCAGATTGAGAACTGTTTGGTGGAACGTTGCGTCATATAACGTAGTGTCGGGCTATTTATATTTCCAGACTGCGAATGCCACGGATAAAAATAGGCAGCTCGGATCTGGAAGTCGAGCGGTGGTCCTTTGTACTCAATAAAGTAGGGATGGATTGCTGGAGAGTGCGCAAGTAGATCGCCTTCATGCAACCAATCGTCCCGGCCAGAACGACAAAAAATTTCCAGAATTCGGGCAGAGGCGGAACGCCAAATACGAACGCAAGGTGGGCATTGCAGCTCAAATACCACAACCTTAGCATGTAATAGCAGGGCGGGCAATGGCGAGCAGAAAACCTCTGCTCCCTCCACTAGCCATCGTGGTGCGAAACTAGCAGGTTTCTGCTGTAAACCAGCAGGTCCAACTACCATCGGGTCTTGTTCGATGCGAGCCTTGAGTTGCTGAAGAGACGGAGATTGGTCGTAGTAACGGACAGGGAAACTGTCTTCGGTGAATTCATCCGAAAGTACCGACCATCCCGGATGTGATCGAGAGTGGCGTGCAGAGAGGTACTGGTACGCACGAGAAAGGCGATGCAGGCTGGTTGTCTTACGTAGGAGCAGTTTTTCCAGGAATGCTATCGGAATTTCAGGGGAATAGTCGGCGAGCAGGGGAATCTCCTTCACAACCAGCTTGTCGAGAGCAACAAACACCTCGATCACAGTCAGGATCGTGATGGATCGATCTTCTGGATTTCGACGCCGTTTCCTGTCGGCATTTATCAGATATTTATCCATCAAGATCTCGAGGTGGATGCACGCCTCTTCCACACTCGCGACGCAGGCAGCCCAGTCATCAAGGCCCTGCTCGACGGATTGCTCAACGTCATAAAGTGTAACATCAGGGTCAACACCATATCCTTCGTCAAAAAAAGTCCCATTCGACGACAAGAAATCGTCGATGGTGCCGCGGCGACGATGGCTGGGATGAAAGGGAGTGCTGAGGGGTTCATGGCCACGATCCGCGAGAGCGCTGCGAATGAATTCATGACTATTCACGAACGAGAGTTGCGTGTCTCTCCTGAGCTCATCCTGGGAGGGACACTCTGAAACGGAGGCCCACGAGCGCTCGGCTGCTTCCACCTGGCGTCAAGGATGTCTCCAAGGTAAGTCGATGTCTTCAGTGCCATGTCAAAGAGCCAATCGGGGGTAGAAGAGCGAATCTTGCATAAGCGTCGGAGAATTTTACAGGACATCAATTGAAGCAGATCACTGGAAAGGTTTGCATTGTTTGGATCCCTTGCAAGGGTGCATACGAAGAACAATATGAATTGTTTGTAGGATGCGCGCCCAAGAGGAGAACGGTCAACGGATGTCTGAATTGCGACCCTGATGAGAAGCCAAAGAGGCGAACGACGGAAGCCTCCCTGGACAACGTCATCGCGAACACGTTTGGTGATGAGAGAAAGATTAACTGTGTGACTAACATCTCGCGAGATGCTAGCAAGCAGTGCACCGATATATTGCGGATGATCAGGGGGAGGGAGAAGAGGATCACCCTCGAGGCGAGAGACACAATCGGCGAGTTCGGATTGAAAATCCCCATTGTCAAACACCTCGTTCGAGATCTCGGCGGCCGACCCAGGATACGAACATTCCAGAAACCCAATCGTCTTCGCTATAGTATCACCGCTTCGGGATACCTCGAACGACTCGAAGAGCGTGCGGTTCTCCTGCCTCGCGAGGACAATCGCAGCATTATGATATCTATGGATTGTCAGCTTTGAGTCTAGAGCATACCTGTGAGCGTACCTCCTGTTTGCATGCCGCGCAGCTGGGAGACGACGCGGCCTCTATCCAAGTGCTGAGACTGAACGCAGGCTTGCAAGTTGGCTAGCATCTTTGTGATGCGATGCCACCGAGGCACAAGGTTTCTGTGGACGTGTGCACTATAAGCATGGGCAGCAGCGCACACAGCACGAGCTAGTGAAAGTTCGTTCTCCGGGGTATAATCCTTGTCTTTCACTGGGAGCTTAACAGGAAAAAAAACGTGGGTAACAACATAATTATGCGATTGAGGAGTATCGTCGGATCCCGATGAGCTCCAAGTCGTGGTTTCAAGGTCGGAGTCGTCAGCGCTAGACATGGTCGACATGGTGGTATTCAGGAGGGGACTGGAAGCGAGGATGCGGCCTGTAACACCTAGGCCTGAGACATGGTTGGAGACTCGGAAAAGTGCGAGAGACAAAGCCTATACATAGACGATAGACCCCACTAGATGCTAAGTACTCGATGCCTTACACTCGGTTCGCCTGCAGCGACTTGCTGTGAATCTGCCACCGGATGGGGCGCAAGTTGGACCAGACCTAGCGTTGCGCCATCCCCCCTGCCAGTGAGGCGACGGGGAGCAACCCGCGGAAACGCAGCTTTCGTAAACCTCCTGTATAGCGGTTTGATATCTTGGATCAAAAAGGCGCAGCAGAGGAGAAGAATTCATTGGGCGGGAAGAGGCGTATCCAGGCTTGTTGTTACCGCTCATGTCTTTCTTGTGCATTACTTGCGATGGTCCATCATTTTGAAACTGCACTGCCGTGTTAGTGGCACCAAGGACAGCCAAAAACGTTTCATAAGACGACTCGTGCCTACCTGCTCCACGCAGGTCGCTCACCCATCTCTTCTCCACAACCATTTACACTTTTTCTCGCCCAAGACACGTTCCACGACACTTCCAACATTTTACTACCTCCCTCTGTCGTCGACACTTCAAGGATGGCAATGGACAGTTTTTCCTACACCGATAACGTCCGTGCTGCATTCGCCTCATGTCTCTCATGTTTCACCGCATCGCGCTCCAAGTCTGCTTCGAACTCTACCTCGAATCCATCCTCAAATGCAGTGAACGCAACCGTCTCCGAACCGCGTTCTGCTTCGACCAGCGCTAGACCTCAGGCTTCCTCATCCTTCAACGACCTCGAACATCTCCTTCGTGACTCTAATTCGGACGCCCTTTCGCTCCACTCAAACGTGGGCGCCGTCGCGCATCGCAGAGTGAGACACCGTCGACGACCCAAGTTTTCTCTCACCCTGTTTGGGTACACTCTTTTCGGTCATCCACCAATATACCTTTCTGATGACGACGACGGGGAGGATACAGGTGGTCGAGGGTCGAGGGCATTGGTCACCGCCTCGTCATCCACGCTCGACTCCGATGCAGCCCCGCTCGATGCGAGGACCATCGAGCGACTGACGTCGCCGGACCACTTCGCAGCGCTAGCTGCACAGCGGGAGAGCGAGCAAGGGCGGATCGAAGCAGAAGAAGAGGCCCGTCGAAAAGCAGAGCGAAGGGCACGTAGACAAGAACGGAAAGCAGGCGCGAGACCCTCGGCCCTCATGTCGCTCAACGGGACATCACCTCACCCAGATATCGATACGTTCGGGAGTGGGACGGTCCCCACGTCGTTCCTATTCCGCCAGGCAGTTGAAGTCGTCCCAGACCGTCCGGGTCCGCACAGACTCGGTCGGGATAGCGACTTTGATGACTCCAATACCTCACATTCGGACGACGCCGATGACGCCGATCTAGGTGGGGAACTGTACACGCAGAAGAAGAAATCCTCTGCAGCATTCAGCGCATCGGGCTCAGATTCACGCTCCCGTACCTCTGCATCGTTCTCCGCTGGGGATGCCTCCCATGTCCAGAATTTCTCTATCCACAGCACCCACCAGTCCATCCCGTACCCACAAACGGAGATGCATCTCCCCGCACCAGTGAAAAAGAAGAAGTCGCATCGTACATCAAAGCGGACGTCGACCGTCTCGTCGGTGACGTCACAGTCAACGTCAACGGCGCCGTACACGCCTGTGGAAAGCATCGCAGAGACGCCTGTGGTGGCTACGTCCCCTGTTCCGCAGGAACGGTACACGCGTGAAGGGGGACACGCTGATTTTCCTAGCGTGGGGCTCTCTGACAAGCGGAGTCGCAAGTCGCTAGATCCCAGAGCGTTTCTGGCGCATCAATGATAATACCACTGCACGTATCGGTCAAGATGGACGAATGCGTGTTGATTATATCTGTGGTTCTGTGTTTTAAAGGATAGAATGCGTGGGTTACTTGGATGTGGATTTACGACCATTTATGGCACACTTTATGACTGTTCTCTAGTTCTCTTCGAGCTTGTTGTTCCAGGTAATTCTCTGTAAAATGAGAAGTAGGCGGGTATTCGTTCACTATTTAGCTGTGGTGAAACAGTCCCCTGACGAACGGGCGAAACACCGCAGGCAATGCCAGATTAAAAATTGGGTTGTATGGCTGACAGAAACCCTCCATCTCTCATGACCACGCACCGCGCGAACGCATTACATCCACCACCCTCGATATTCGCTCCATCTCCTTTGGCGTTCGCCAACCACGCCTGTGTACACTGTTCGAACAGCTTTGTCCGACGCCATGACATAGTACTTGCTTGCGCAACATGTACTCGCCTTCTGCGTAACCCCGGGCACGTAGCGCTGCCCTTGCCACATTCCTTGCCGGCACCGACGAATATAAGTTCGGGGCACTGTCCAAGGTGACACAATACATGTATCATTGGGAATCGCTGGGATTCCGCTCGAGGGCGGTGAGATATCCCCCGTCCGATCCATACCGCATGTCTACAGGCTGCATGGGACCGCACAACTTTCCATTGGGGTGCGGGGGAAAGTGATGGAAGGGACAGCGATGATGATGATGATGGCGCTTCGAAGAAATGCACGCGTAACGTGGCAATGCCTCGTTGGGGGGCCCTGGTCCTGAGCCAAACATCTCGACTTCATCGTTAACCTGGCGCAGTTTTGGGACGAAGGATTGCATGGAAGAAATCCGGCCGCCCACGAAGCTCACGTAGAAAGTGAAACGCGTCGACGAAATCTGTTTCTCTCGTTTCGCACAGCACGACGCATCATTGTACGCTGGCGATTTGACCTCCCTCCAGACGGTGCATCGCTCTCTGGGCCACCCGAGAACACGCACGTCTAGAGGTAAATGCCACCACTTCCGCGACGGTGGTACCAGCAAGGGGGGGTGGTTTCGTGATATGCGATCCTCGAAGTTGAGATAGTAAAGTTTATTTCGACTCATGGACAGCTTGCATAAACTTATAGAGCTTGTTTTGACTCATGGTGTAAGGCGATGCCGCTAGGTTCCTGTGAGGGGGTGATTGGTGTGTTGAAGGATTACATAAAGTTATGCTGGGATTCAGTTCTCACGGTCGTCAAGTCACCACTCCCCCATAGCGATATCGCCCCGGGTCCCAAGATTTTGGCGACCCTGTGATAAGTTACTATATGTGCTTTGTTCTATACCCAGCACTCAGTAATACCCCACCGTTGCACTTCTTCAATCAATTTGAAGCGGTGCATCATAGGGTTCCGCACGGGTGACACCGTCATGCGAAAAGTCGACACCGTACCCGTACCTGGCAGACAACGTACCCGGCGCTGAGGGTACATGTTGGAGTTTAACTATTTTTGCAGTATAGTGTTCTCACCCGATTACTCCCACAGGCTTGGGAGTTGGCCGGCATCCTCACCTCATGTGCCAAGTCCCTATGGATATATCGAGATTGTCAACCACATCTACAGTCACTCAGATCTTTATTCGACTCTTGTTCGACCACTGTGGCGATGTCGGCATGATTCCCTGTGCAGGCCTCATTCCCTGGTTCTGCTACCTCTGTGAAACTTGACCTATCGAGCTCAAAATCAACTTTCCCATGAGTTCATATCCTGACACCGAGCTCCTGTTGGCACCGGGGTTATGTGGTAAGCTTGAACCGAGTTTCATGGTTTACCACTCCTAGCTAACGATCAGTGCAGGCTTCATGGTGTCACTGATGTAAGTTAAATTTCTCTTCTGCCTGAGTGTCAACCAAGTCTTGGGGGTGGACTTGACATGTCTGCAAATGTGAAACAGACTGATTTGAATGGAACTGTTAGGTTGTTCGGATGTACACTCGGGCAGTCTATGTTTTATTTTTTGACTTTTCCCCAAGACTTGAAGTCACTGAAGGCCGTGGTGCGTAGTTTGATTTGTATTTGTAGGCGCCACGCTGAATGTAGATGCACACTAGGTGTCGTTCCTTCTGTATGTTCGCGTTGACGTTGATCATCGATAACAGATTATCATTCCGTTTGATGGGACACCTCTAGGATGACAGATATTCTGAATTCAATTTTCAATCTCGGGATTCATTGGAAGCTTTTTATACCGTGCCATGGTACGAGTGCCCTAAGCTGTCCTCTGATACTCCCGTGGTGAGTATAGGTTTGGTGTATTCGTGGACTCGAAGGCTAATTGGTTGTGGACGGGAATGACCTCGTAGGGAAATGGTAGTACGTAGATCCAGTCAAGTCTTGTTGACGGATCTCGACCTAATGTTCTTACAAGGCAGCCATGTTCACCAGTGTAAGTGTCCTTGTCATATCCCGAGCCCACGTTGAGACTGCGACGCTGACCTGGTCATTACAAGTATGTTACTACTGCCGTGGTCCAATGGTGAGCGCTTGTGCATCGGCCTCATTCGCGCGTTGTTCTCGACACGGGCAGCTCACGTGAACAGCTTTTACGCCCATAGAATCTGGATAAGTGAGTTCAGACATCTTTCTTTCACATGTTTCCTGACAGAAAGAATTGGCATTAGTCAGTGCACGAAATGCGCTCCTGACGTTTTGATCGTGGGTAGCATGGCTGGTATATTCATGCAACATCTGACTGAGCGAGGTGGGCATAGATGGCGACGTCGTTGACCCAATTCGGTACGTGGTTTCACCATTGTTGGCACAGATGAAGGTGGATTTACCCCACATTCGTAGCGCTCGGAATGGGTTCGTACCCTCCACTCTCCCTAAACGATACGACGATACTGAGTCGCTCTCCCACTTCAAAAGTTTACACATATATAGTGTATGCCTATTCATTCCGTCGTCTATCCCGGTGAGCTGAAACACTCAACTCAGCCTCGTTAACCGCAGCATGGCGATCCTCAGTTCCACCCCGGTACGTCCGTTCATCGCGTTTGTCTATGAAGTCATCCCCTAGGCTCTAATCCTTCTCCTTCGCTGATCAGTGGTCCCCGCGTTCGGCGCTTTTGGGTGCCATCTGTGATATCTTAATAACGGGGTCCGTGTTCTTCTACCTTCGAGAGGGTCGTCGAGGGGTTCGGAGGTGCGTCAAGTGTCATTCCATTTTTGATGAAATCGGGCAGCGCAATTGATAGGCTTCTTATGAACGTCAGGCCACTCAATCATATTCGACACTTGACGATTGTGTTCATTAACATGGGGCTCTTTACGTGGTGCGCGATTAATGTTTGACGTTCAATGCACCTTATCCTTGACCCTTCTGCCTCGCAGTCTCGTTTCGATTGGATGGTGTGTACTGGTATGTCTCACGTTCGTGATCGTTGTGAGGGCGGGAAAGTAACGAACGTGGACACTAGTACGTCATACAAGATGGAGAGTACTTTACTGCAGTGCCGACGACCTTTATATGCAAAGGTGCGTGTTTCCGCCTTGTGTGGGCGCTTTGAACTAAATCCGTATTTGCCGCTTACTAGCGTATACTAATTCGATGCTAGCAGTGTGAGTAGTTTGAACATACATGCCCTCCCTGTTCTGAGATGATACGCACGTTCGAAACCAGGCTGAATGCCCGGAAATCAGCGCGAGAGCGAGAACAAGATTTTATAATAAATGGCCTTGCTACTATCGATATCAGGTAGCCTTTGCATACTTCTTTTGGGTTAGGATGGAAGATCTAGGGATCGTCCTGGTGTTGGCGTATTTGATCAAGCTTGCAATGCTTAGGAACGATGTATATACATGGGTCTCATGATCGTGGCTAAAATTCTTGCTAACTCGCCCGCCTTGCGCCCAGGTTTTGCCGTCCGCATCCTAAAGGATCCCTCAGAAGCAGGTATGATCAATTGATCAAGGATCCAAAGATCCCCGGTGCAATTACGAAGGCGCATCGTGCAAGCATCCACCCTAATTTACTTGATATACGGGCATACGTGGTCTGTGGATGGTGGTTACCTCCCATGTCTTTGCCGTATTCAGAGGACGATATGGTGACCCACAACACCAGAGCTAAGGTTCTTTATGTTACTACTTGCCAAAGACACGGGAGAGGGCAGCGTTCGATGCCCGAGTTGGAGGATTCACTACGAGGCAGGCCGACTGTGACATCACTGGTACATTCAACACTGGCAAACCAATTTGGGTATCGGTCCCACATTTCAGCCCACCCTCAAAGCTAGGGCAGAACTCGGATTCTTCAAGTCCGGGATCAAGGTCGTGTAACAAGATGCCGTGAATGTGCAAGGTGGGAGGAGGGACCTTTCGATGGAGAACAATTCACGGGGCGGTGTTTAACGGGCTTGGCTTGCGACGGAGCCTGTGCATCGGGTAGCCCGTCGGGTTGGAACTGGAAAAAGGTGATGCAATCTGTGGGGCAGTCGTGAGCCTGAGAAGCAGGTGGAGCGTCTCCGATTTTGGACATGGCGATAGATCTGCGACTGAACGACATTCGGAGGAAATGAGTTCTATGGTGCAGGTAAGAGGACATGCATGAGTGATTGCAGAGGGTACTCGTATTTCGCCGGTGCGTCGGTGTAGGTGGTCCAGGTTGGCGCCACGAATGGTGGGGGCGTGCTGGCATAAATGACCGTCAGCTCGAGCGAGCCGTCGGCATCGGTCGAGGCACTGCGAGATTTCGTGAATCCCTTTGTGGATCTTGTCCGTTCATCGGAGTGTTGGCGTGCGGGACTTCCATACTGCGTTAAATAAAATACATCAAACAGTCTCGTATAACAATGAAGCGCATACAGTGTGCCTCTGACAGCCCACCATAGTGCTTGAGAGGGTTCTCTGGAACTACTTGGACTTCCTTGCGGGCGACTATGCGACAGCTGACGAGTGGTGGATCCGTGAGTTATTATTGGGGGTCCGAAGGCATTGCTAGCGTCAACGAAGCTGTCTGTGAGTGCGACCAGTCGAGCCCCGAAGAGACACACAGGAAGTGCGAGAACGCCAGCCCGCTCATATATATGAATGTAACACGGTTCGAGTGGATGCGCGGACGTACGTCCGCTCCCAATGTTATGGAAAACCTTCAATTGGCATGAGTACGCCCATGTTGAGAACGCCCTGGCATATATTGTGCGACGAGTTGAATGTGGATGGTACACTCATCGTGAATCGAGTCCCGCGGCTGAGACATGACGAGCAATTGCAGGCTCCTAGTGGCTGAGGGTTTCGCCGGTGTTGCCTGGTTGCCTGGTGATCGTAGTGAAACCACTTGGCTGGGAGTCGAGTAAGAAGAAGCGCCAAAGACACGAGGCGTCTCGTGAAACAGAGCCACACCAATAAGAATAAGGATACGTGTTTATGTCGGATCAACTTTACGCACCACAAATCAACTAAACCACGCTCCTTGACACTTCAACACCGACGATTGTATATTATTTGCGGAGATGCCGCCGCCAAAGACTGGTAAGTAGAAATTCTGAGGAATGGTTTCTAATTTTGTGGTGCTCACAATTCAGTAAGACCATACAATAGTACTGGACACCGGCAAGCGCTCTGGAGTGTGGGCAGTTACATTTCAGCCTGATGGAATGCATCTTTTGAGTGGGAGCAGCGACGGGATCCGACGATGGCGACTTGCAGACGGCCAAGAGGTCGGAAAGCAAATGCGGATGGACGTTAACGCCATTTCTGCGTCGAGAGACCACAAGTGGATTGTATGTGGGACACAACAGGGAGCAAGTATATGGGATGCAGAAATCCAGGAAAAGGTTATCGAGGTGGAGGCGACAAACAAGGTGTATGCGGTTGACGTCTCCCCTGATTCGACAAGGTTTGCCGGTGGGACTGACTACGAAGCAAACATTTGGAGCATAACGACGGGGGAGAGACTCGTTGGCCCAATCCAACAAGACAAAGATGTCACTGGAATTAGGTTCTCCCCGGATGGCGAGCGCATTGCCACTGCCTGCTACTATGACCACTCGATCCGCGTTTTTAACAGTCGCAACGGTGATGGACTCTTCACCATCAAGACTACCACACCCTCAGCATACTATGTCGCTCCCCTTGCATGGGCGAACGATGATGAGATCTTCGCCGCATCTAACGACAACACAATCAAGTCGTTCAATGTGTCCACAGAGTCCCAGCTCGCCGAAACACAAGCTCTCACTGGCGCCGTCGAATCTATCGCTCTAGCTGGAAATGGAAAGTTCACCGCTACCTTCGCATCTGAGTCACATTCCATTTTGTTCCTCGACACATCCACACTCTCTCAGATTGTCCCTATCATTGAGGATAGTGGTATAATACGGTCAATTGTCATCTCTGCAGACAGTAGCTATCTCGCCACTGGACTAGGTGACGGAAAAATTGCCGTTCGAAATCTCAAGAGTATTCTCCTTGACTCGTACGGTCCGTTCTATGTAAGTATCTGCGCATGTCAGAAGTCCCGCACCATCTCTCGTGCTGACATACTACGTTAGTCATCTACTGGTGGGGAACAACAGGAAAAATCCAGTCCACTCGAGGGCAAGACCCACGGCGAAGACGGCGATAGTGATGATCTCAATGTACGAGCTTGTTCTTTTCGCTCTGAATCGAGTTCTCATGATGGCATAGGTCGAGGTGCCGTCGAGCGCACCCGGTCCTCAATTTAACTTTGACGAGGTTGGTGATCACTACATTTTCCCTTGTTTCCGTACTGACACTGCTGCAGCCACCGTCCCCGACATCCTCCACGCACCTCCGTGACAGTGGGGCACCGCCGGTCGACTCGTCCCACGCCATATCACACTCATCCGATGGCGTACCAGTGACTTACCCTCCAGAGAGGTGTCAACAAGAAATTCTCAATATTGCCGAGTCGTCTGGGGGCCTTTCAGCGTTTAAAAGGTTGATACAGATGAGGTTCAACAGGAGTAACAAGGACCCAATTTCGGGTAAGCCCAATCGACAGTTCCCAAAGTCGCATCGGCCTGCTAATCATCGATCTCGTTCCCAATCACCAGCGCAAGAAAATGCTGTCAATGAGGGACCTTCGACGATGGCTGCAGGTCAACGCGTGCGAGTGAGTACTCTTGATAGCTGAACGTATGCGGCGTGTCTCACCCATCACCTCAGCGAGCAGTCGCGAAACCCGTTGTAAAATGACAGAAACGACAGGTTCGTTGTTCCTCGAGCTTGCCATTCTCGGTCACTTATCACACGTTACAGCCTAAATCCCCTGGCAAGCCTGTTGTTTCCAACCATCCGAACACAGACACCTCGCACACCGCACAAGGTCCTGCAGATCCAAATGCGGTCGGCCTTGTATGTCTTTTTGGCAATGTTAGACGTTGTAACGACGGCTCATTTTCTGACAGGCCCGACAAGCGAACGACCCATCTCAACCATCAGGCGGGAGGGTCCATCTAACGGTGCGCTTATTTTCCTTCGACTTACATTGTTTGACTCACACTGGACCAGCACCAGCAAGAGTCAGGCAACACTATCCTAGCTATCGCGTTTCCCACGTGGATGTGTTGCTGCTCAGGCACAGACGATGGGACGCATTGATCCAGGCGGTTCGATGCAATATGTGTAGATACACTGCTGCATCGTGAGTATATGGAATCGACTATTCGGTTATTTCAGTTCGTGTCGCCTCGTAGCATTCACGCATGTCCCGATGAGCCCGTCCATAATTGAGCTCATTAGGAAACTCACTCAACAGTCACCAAGAAAGTCTTTATCCACGCGACTTTTGAACAGGGACTCGCTAGTAGGTGATCGGGCCTACTCGTCCATGGGATAACGTATCATCCACATCGATGAGCTCCTCAGCACGTGGTCCCGCTCTGGTAACGATACCTATGACAAGGAGAGGCCGTGTCATCGCAAAGCATCCAGATACTTTACCTCGTTCCACGATCGAGGCGACGTGCAGGAGAGATCAGACATCGATGGGCCTGTCTCAGCTGACCCTTGTCAGACTCCGCTTTATCGCCGCCAAAGTTGGTGTGGATCGTAGAGAACGCAATGAGGAATAGCCCCGATTGCTCAATATCGCTATCCAGCGGCAGCAGAAGTACGGGTTACAGGTCAGTTCGAATTCCTCTCGCCAACTAGACGCGCCAACTTGAATGCACGCTTGTCGTGTGCTCCGTCGGGATGCCTCACCGTAGAGGCACTCGCGTCCGTCGTCGCGCACACATTGTCCAGTACACAAAGAATCTTTACGACGAGGTGACTACCGCCGTCCAGCGCTCGGAACCACCCTCGTGATTTCCAAGATCGTTTACCATCTTTGCACCCATCGACGCATTCTCGAGACAGTGGGGGCGAACAGCGGCTCATCCTCGTCGTTGCATTCGTGCTTGGCGGGAATCTCGGCGACGGATTTGCTCACATCGGGACCACGATGTGTCTCTTCGGTGATCCAACATCTTTGCTCAGCAAGATGCCTCACGCTAGGTGTCAATAGTCGATGCTGATTTCATGCACGAGATTGCACCGGTGTAGAGTCGCTGGTCAACACACTGTGCTTGCATGGTGTGTCCATATCCTGATATCCCTTGCAGCCATGTTTCATCGCCGTTCGCAGTGGTTGGCAGAGTACCAAGCGTTGCGCTACCGGCTCCGTTGACAAAGCCAACAAAATCGTCGTGCCATCTCGGATTGTGCTGCTCACATATATACACATCTAGTTCTCTGCGACGTCCTTTTGAAATACCTACTCGTGTTTTCTGCCGGGACCTCGGGCATCGAGTCAGTTTTCAGTGTTTGCTCTTTGGTCAAAATAGACCTACACATGTTGTGACGGCGCACTCCCGAAAGAGTTGCTAAGGTCACAGGAAGAAGAGTCTGTTTTTGCAAAGAAGATAGAACAGGTGTAAGCTCCTGGGTTGCAAAAAGGACTGCCAGAATACAGAGTAAACTACTGGCTTTATAGTATCACAATAGACATATCTATAGTAATCAGGAACAAAGAAATCTTTCTTCTGACGAGTTGAATCGGCAATACATCGCTCATAAGTCACGATGTCAGTCACACACGACGTAGGTAGGGAACGGTGTCAGTCACAAGACTTTACCCATTACATCCCCCCTTTCAGGGAGGACTCTGTACTTCCTTCGACTCTGTGTTCCAATGAAGCGTCCCCTTCGACATCTGTAACTCCTTCGGCGTCCATATCTTCATCCTGATATTCGTCGTTCATTACCGAGGTGTGAAAAGGCCCAACTGCGCGGTCCGGAGCCTCTCTGGCCAAAGGGCTGGCACTCCTCAGCGCCCTCTGAACGTCCTGCCTATGCCCCCGGCGGACCCATCCGGAAGTAAACTGCGGAATCCCAACTCCACTCTTCGCTTCCTTCAAACGGTTCCGCTCCTGGATGCTTTTTTCCACACGTCTGTGTCGGCAAATCTCAGCCTCTGCCAAAGCCTCAGCAAATTCGGCCATCCTGGTTTGGCGAGCATCAGGAGGAGGGGAAGGGAGATCGCGTCTGAAGAAGGTGAAGGGGTTAGGCTCGGGTTGAGACGTGGTGAGCCATTCACCGTCATCATTAAAAAGTGAAAAACTGGCATTAGTCCCAGGTTCCGCATTATATGTGTGGGCGATGAGGAAGTATCCGATTGGTGCTGGATCCATTCAATTGGCGTAGACCTTCGACCGGATCGCCTTACTATATTCCAGGCAAAGGTGAAGATGCCATCTGGGCACCAAAAAATAGGCCACCCTGGATGAATCTAAGACGACAAAGTCTCCGTCTTTCCGGAAGAAGTTTTTGGATCCAGTGAGATCGTCCATCGGCGAATTGGAATATAGTAGGTGAGTGAATTTATCGACGACGTTGGGATGGAGGGGGATGGGGACTAATCGATTCGCGTTGTCGTAAGGATGGTAGGGAAGCAGGTGATGATATACCCTTGAGCACCAGAGACAGTGAAGGGAGGTAGGGTCGAAAAGAGGGACTAACTCTTGGTCTCCATCTTCTTCAGCCAAGGAAATTGATCTGCTATATACTTGAACATCTCCAGGGGGAGGTTTCCCACTTCCCCTGGGCAATTTATCGATCCCATCGATATCGATCAGTTCGAAATATTCTTTGACTTTGGACAGGTGACTGATCACATCATAGGACATCCAGGTAACGTCCCCGGTTGCCCATTTGACCTCAAACAGAGCGTCGGGTCCACTACCGTGGTGCGACAAAATGCGGTCTACGGCCCATTTGGGCTCCATCTCGCCGAAGTCAGCTACTTGCATTTCAAGTCGGCCAGGGAACAGTCTGTCATCGTTTGGCACGTGGATGTGAAGCAAGGAAGCATGAAATACTGGATGTATTCCTCTCTGACGCAACCTTGCGGGTAAGGCTAACTCAAACGAGCTATTTCCGAAGTCCCGAGCAATTCGGTAAGGTCCGATGAACTTAGGTACCAGCTTTCTAACTTGTCCTTTCGGCAGGGACATATTCTTAGTCGAAACATAGGCCAGGTCTCCCAGGTGAAATGGAGCAATCTGGTGTTTACGATTAGCGGATCGAGATTGTTTAACCCTCGCCTCAAGGATTGCGTCATGAGCAGCCATGATGGCCTGTTTTGTTCTTTGGGCAAATGCTCTAACGCTCGGATACTCATCCTTTACAGCGTCATTCCAGACAAATGTCCTTGGCTGTTGTCCCGAGTTCAAAAAGAATGGTGAGTACCCTGTTGATTCGGATCGAGCAGAGTTGATGGCAAACTCGATAGCGGGTAGTCTGGCTACCCAATCATGCTGACTCGGTCCTATACAGGATCTCAACATCTGACCGATAGTGCAGTTGGCCGGTTCGGTAGAACCATCCGACTGAGGGTGGTAGGCACTCGACATCCTTTGATGTATCCCAACTAGCTTTAGAAGGTGAGTCCAAAACGTACTAGTGAACAGTACATCTCAATCACTAATGATAGATTTAGGTAAACCGTGAAGTTTGTAGACCTCGGTGAAAACAAGCTTGGCGATATCTTTTGCCGTGTAAGAGATCCGGCTTGGTACGAGGTGGACCATAGCAGTGAGTAAATCAATAACCACTGTTATTGAATCATATTCACCGTCTCTATTCTTCGACAGAGGAAGAGGTCCCATGAAGTCAATACCTACGGACTCCCAAGGTCGGGTAGGTACATTCAACGGGTTCAATAACCCATGCGGCGATTAGGCGGCTTACTTCGTTTACAGGTTTGGCACAATTCGCAGTATCAGTTAACATCGGTGACTATTGTCTTCCACCAGACGTGTTCTCTCAGGTAAGCAAGAGTCTTCGCCAATCCTAAGTGAGCGAGGACTGAGTGAGCCTGCAAGATCAGGTGCTCCCGAGCTTTCCTTCCATCGACCAAGACATCTGGGATACAAATAGTTGTTTGTTCTTTGGTCTTCAAGATGATATAACCATCTCGCAATTCGAAGTTGCGGTAGGTATTTGGTGAGTCCAAGATCATTTTGAAGAAGGGATCTTGCTCATATTGGTTCTTTACTTTCGACAAGATCGCATCCTCGTCAAGGAATGTTAACGGAATGTTTGGTTCCTCTTCTTGAGGAGGTAAGTTGTTATGGTCAGCTCGTACTTGCTCGTTCGATGCTGATCTGATAGGATCTTTGTTATTAGTGGTACTCCACTCCCCCCCTTCTGTTTGTTTGCGCGGGCCGCGCAGAACGAACTGACTTTTAACTCGGCGAGCAAATTCCACTGAGGTTTCTGGACGTCCCATTTCTGCTGGGAGGACTTCAATGCAAGGACGACGCTTGCGTGGCTTTGTTTTCTCAATCGACACTTCCAGCGATGTGTGCACCTGCCCTGAGGCTGGCTCACGCAGATCTTTGATCTGGATATGAGGGCGGGGCAGCGGTGCCCGCCTCCGAACCCACGAGCAAAGACATAGACATCAGGCTAACAAGATTCGCACTGATGCCTGGTTCAGCTAGCAAGACGTACTTGCTAGGAGCTCACACAGTACCGGGTGCATCGTTACTGTATAGTCTGGATAAAGCATTGGGGAGCGGACATCATGGATGCCCACGACTGCGGCAGTCAAGCAACACTGCTCATTACATCATCGGATGCGA
>JBBPNW010000326.1:0-19770 GCA_038091115.1 Rubroboletus rhodosanguineus
TGGTTCCGAAAGGTGATGTAGGTTCGCACCAAATTTTCGTTCTCTAATGTACTATAGACGACGATCGCGGGTAAGGCGCTCGACTTGGTTGTTCAGCACTTTGCTGTGTCCCACGCGGCTTCTGTGAGTTTTCCCCTTGCTATGGCGACTCAGTGATTCATCTGGGTCAGACACTGCAATTGAAACAATCGTCCGCGGAATCCGGAAGTCATGTGCTGCAGAATCACTTGGAGTTATCGGGGCAGCTAGAAGATGGATCGATAGTTGTGCTGACCGACTCAGACTTAAACGAATAGCCACACTGAGGTTCTAGATCTGTCCGTGTGCCATTCTATTTATCGTTTCCATTTTGTACAAGTTACCCATCGTGTCTTAACCGCATTGATATTATTTGAAGAATATCCGAAGGAATACATAGTGTGAACGGATGGCAAACGCGAAATAATCGTCCCGTCAACAGCGCCCGAAAAAAACCATAGAGGAGCAAAGCGGGAAGATCCACTATGCGACAAGGGCAGCTAACCGGCGGAGATGAGGCACGTTGAGGTATGCTGGAACATACGTCTCAAGCCCCGAGACCTCACGAGGATATGGAGGCTCGTATGGTCCGACTTCCTCTGTTTCGGGTGAGAGAAGGAGATGATCATTGCGATCATTTGCTTGCACTCGAGAAGCAACAACGCGCAGAATTTCAGGAGAGATGGGATTCTAGAAAGAGTGGCGTATAATCGCGCTGCTGAGCCGGCCGGGGGCAGTAGACTCACCTCGTATTCCGCAACGTAGTAGTTGGTACACATTCTTTGTATTTGCATAGGGCTGAGCATCCAGCAAACGTCATAAATAATCTCAATATCGGCAGGTGTTGCCTATCATTCTAAGTCAGGAACTTTCCTCAAAGCATGGCTCAGGTTCTTCACTAACTTTTTTCAGCTGCAACAATTTGATGGCTTGCATCAAATGTTCCAAGTGGAGCGTACCCTCTGGCATATCATGCGACTTGCACCATTCTTCTATCCGTGTGATATTGTATTGAATCTGCATGGCTATCAAACGAGTACAGAATTAGCGCCACACCAAGGAAGATAAAAAAACACGAAATACCTCTCTTCCAGGAAGAGAAGTTTCTCCTCATTAGAAGATCATTAAAACTCGTGACGCCTGTCAGCTTGAGCAGCTCGGTGAGGACCTGTTGTACTACCGAATCCTCCATATAATAACTCTTCAGGCTCTTCCAGACCTTGTTTAGTAGGTTTAGAATATCGTCCATACTATAAGCCGGCTGGGTGTTCGTGTTTAGAATGCGATTGAACAATCGTCCACCTCCATCGCTTGTGGTGAACCCTGGAAGAGACTGGCTCTCAATCAAGGCAGGAATTACCATCTTGGAAAGACGTTTCTTGGTCTCTTGCATCCAAGTATGGTAGATGTTGTACTCAAGGCTACCGAGGTCATGTTTCACCACGGTAACAAGGCGCTCGTAATCGTTCCAGTCGAATTCGCGAACAGCGTTCTCTTCTCCTGGACCGATGCCCTGTACCATGTCACTTTCCGCGACGCAGATGAAGGAAAGCATCTCGTGAACGTTAGAAAGCCAGAAGATGCCTGGGATAATGGCATCCTCTCCATTGAAGGACTAGCGAGGATTCAGAAAGGGTTCAAAGTGGGGAAGAGAACTAACCATGACATGCGCTTGGATAGCCTCCATGACGTTGGCCAAGAAGCGCTCACTTTCCGGGATCAGGCCATACTTCCACATCTCGTTCGTGACAAGACTGATGAGATTTGCCGGGAAGAGAATTTCCTTCACAGCAGACGGATTCGTCATACTAGGGGTAGGAATCTTCAAACCTCGAATCAGTCCTACGAGACTGTCTTCGTCCATACGCTTGATATCCTGCATAAGTCTGATTTTCTCTTCTGCCAAGTCATCGTAACCGCGAAGATCAGCCACGCCGTTGGTCCGTACTCGCAGGGCGTTGTCCTCCCCATCGTAAGCGACAGAGACCGCTCGTTGGTTAAGCGCTTGGCTCCGCTTCACGTCAATCATCAGCTCATCTGCAGATGTACGGTATTCGGAGGGGCTGAGCTGAAGGACACCTGCAGAGCTGTGTCGACGTTGGTGGAGATTGGGATGGAGAGGAGGGGCTAAGGAGAGACCACTGGCACCATTGGCGTCGGGGATGCGGAGAACAGGTACGAATGTTGGGGAGGTCGGAGGATCTCGGGTACCTCTCGTCAGAGAATTGTATGCGTTGGCACGGTTGAGTTGCTCGCGCAAACTGCTAACTTCATTCTTGAGGGTCGCAATGAGAGAAACATCCTCCGTGGATCTCATTGGTGAAGTAGCAAATGCCTTTTCTTGGGACTGCAGCTGAGAGGCTTGTGTGAGCACTTCGTTGGTCAACCGCTGGATCATCTCTTCCTTCTCGGCTGCTTTCGCGATTGCATCTTCTAGGCGTTTTTCAACGTCAGCTTTTGCTTGGAGGAGCTCCTCGCGTCGAGATAACTCAGCCTCTGTAGTCTGCAATGCGGTTTGAAGAGACTTGGCTTTGGTATCTGCTTCCTCATGTTTCGAACTCCACTGCTGGATCTGCTTCTCAAGCTCCTCAAGTTGGGTTTGCAAGGCTCTTTTCTCCTCCGTCCGCTTCTGGAGCGTTTGAGTGAGCTCCACAACCTTATTCTCGAGGCGATAGGAGATTTCCTTGAATTTGGACACCGAACGCGCCTCTGCCTTGAGAATTTTGAGTTGCTTCCTGGCAAGACGCCGCCTGACACAAGACTGTAGGTATACTACATGTCTGACGTCAGATCGATATGAACGGCGGTACAAGCTATATAATGTCCATCAGTATGCTAAACGAGACAAAGGAACGAGAAGCATACACTCCGCGGAACAGGGATTGCAAGAGCACAGCTGCATGTAGTGTCCTCGCCTGCCTGTGCGCTCGCCGAGTTTGTGCACCACGAATGCCTGCCATAGACCAGTGAGTTAAGTCTACGTTGTAACCTCCAGGACTCACGGCTCTGTACAGCGGTAACTGCTTGGCGAACTTGGAGGAACTTCGATCTCTGAAGAAAACGTCGAACGCCTGCCTGTAACCTCTTCGCGGCAACATCTCTGCGAATGCTCTCCACCAACTGCCTTGCCAAAATACTCCGCCACCGTGTTTGGATTTTGATTGTAGCACTACGGAGTTCCTGGTACCTCTTGACAGCTATACGCCGTCGCATATTCTTTTGGACGATGGTAACGAGGGCATTAAGTCTTTCAGACCTCAGAGACTCGAGCGCTGCAAGCATACCCGCGCGGAAGAAGATCTTGGTAAGGCCACTTTGGTATTTGTCGGGGTCGTTGATAGTTTTCTCCAAGATTAGCGAGCAAAGTGGTTTAAGTTCTAATTTGTGTATCATAGGTTGCCAATCAGCTGAAGGAACAAGCATATAATATCTAGAGAGCACGTTAAGTCAGGCGTCCAGCATTTAAACAGTTACCCACCGTTCCGCAAATTCCTCGTACGTCCACCGAGAAGGGTATCCCGCACAGCTGATACGGATGGTCTCCAGAACACCACAAGCTCGAAGCTGGCCCAAAACCTGTGAAGGTGTAAACTCCCATGATTTCTTGGCCTCGTTGGGTTTGATGCATCGGATGTAATGGACATTCGTAATGCTGAGTGTGTCCATCAACGTGATTAGCGACGCTTTGAATATCGAGCCTTGTGTGGGTTTTTTGATAGCCGCGCCTGGCCTCTTGTGCCCAGCTGCTGCTGTGGTGGACGCTACCAATGCTGAACGACCGGGATCAGGTATGATTGACGAGCGACGAGATCCGCCACTACCCGAATCAGAGAGGGAAGGAGAGCCAGGATGGGGAAGATCGCCAGATTTATCTACTGACTTGACTGAGCCAAGAGCGGTGTCCAGAACTTCCTTCAAGAAAGGATTTTTTGTCGTCGCCAGCAGTACCATATGCTCATCTGGTACTGTATCCCTATTCTTCTCCAGGAAACCATCAACTTCATATGTAACATCTAGGGCGTAATGTGCAATCGTGAACGCAGAATTCCCAAATCGAGGCTTTTTGAAGACAGATTTATTGACCGGCTTCAAGAGTTGCGCGTGCAGTTTCTGTAGGAAAGAAGCATCACTGCCTGCGGGTAAACGGGATTCTTCGTCGAGGAGAGAAAGGACACCGAGCCTGCCCTCAATGACGTCGATACAAGGCTGGTTATCTGAGAAATCAATGAATGTCCAATTGATTTGTTCTTTCATGTACTCTTCCTGTTCAAGCTTGAATACATGCGAATTGAACTGCGGACAAAGAACATCAGAACCGCTCACAATGAGCATACCAGCACTCACCTCCTGTTGCAGTTTTTCGTTGGCATAATTGATACTGAATTGTTCAAAAGAATTCTAAGCAGAGAGAAGTGAGCTGGGAATGCCATTGGACACAAATAAGGACCACCTTTTGGAAGTGCTCGAATCCATATATATCCAACACGCCTATGAACATCTCTGCACGTTCGGCAGCATCGCCATTTTCTCCGGCCAAACTCTCGTTAACAATTGCAACCAACCACTCAAAGAGGCATGCATACACGAACTTCGCCACACTATCCCTGACTACCGTCGCCTGCGCGACATTCAGAGCTGTGACGATCTTTTCGGAACGCGTAATGATCTGCTTCTTAATCGTCCACTTCTTGAACTCAGAGAGTGTGATTCCCAAAAACCGAGTAGCCAAAATGAGGGCGGGGTCTTCCCCATCAATAGATGACTCATTCCGAGCCTGGGTAACCTTGACGTTGCCAAGATGTAGAAGAGCAGAAAGAAGCCTGAAAACAGCCCATTGCTTCTCAACACTGATGCCGACGGTCGAAAGAGCTTGCTGAGTGGCGCGGAATTCCTCGGCATCATCAACTCCTGGGATAGGTGTTGAAGTAGGTCCACCTTGCTTGAGATAGTGGAATTTCGTAACATCCATATCTAACCCGAGGTCTTTCCGCTCCTTCAGTGGGGCGCCCGCGCACAGCTGATAGAAGATATGATAGTTGCGTTCCGTAGTTGGTTGGAAGACGATACGCGACCGCTCTAGGAGGTATGTACGAATGCGCGCACCGACGATTTGGGGTTTCCCATCGAAAAGAATCTATAAAACTGTCATTTAAATTGATAATCAAAGTACGCATGAAATGATCCGACCTGAATATATTTTCCGAAGCGCGACGAATTGTCGTTACGTGTTGTTTTCGCATTTCCAAAAGATTCGAGAATCGGGTTCGTAGCCAGGATCTGCCGTTCTATCTCACTGGACTCATCTAGCGACAATTTTGTCTTAGCCTTGGCTCCAGAGCCAGGAGGGTTGACCGAGGCGATATATCGCATAATGAATTTAGCCTGAAGAAGGATTGGAATGGAAGCAGATCCAGTGGTCGACGACAACGTACCGACTCAGTTTTACCTGCACCACTAAGAAGTATATGAGATACAGAAGACAGAACAAAAGAAGGAAAATGTACCTCTCGCCAGACACGATGATGGTTTGACCCATGCCCTCCTTTGCCATGGTTGTGTACGCGTCCTCGGCGATGGCAAAAAGGTGGGGTTCTAGCTCGCCTCTCTTTCGACCACTGTAAGCTTGAATAATCTCTGGGGAATAAAGAGTGACGCGTTGGAAGGGATTGACAGCAATGAGGACGATGCCGCTATAGGTATATATGCTGTGCTGGGCATAGCGGTTGCGGATCGTGTGCAATACTATATGAAAAGAATGAGACAACAGAAGGAAGGCACGCGATGTGGAGAGCGTCACCTGAAGGCTCGTTAAGGTGGGAAAGGGTGGCCAAATCATCCGCGGTTTCTAGCAACGGAGGATTGCGCAATGGAGGAAGACCTTGCTTGCCGTCTTTTATATCCTTTCCGGTAGTATCGATGACAATTTCCTGATGAGAGGAGATGGTATGGTGAGGATATGGGGATGGCGATATCGACGCGTACCTTGCCTCGTTCGTCGAGGAAGATGAGTTTGATGGCGTCGTCATTGCCCTTCGTAACACTGGTGACCTCGGCGGATACCCAAGCCTGTTCTTTGTCCTCGAACCAGACTCTGGTCCCCTTACTGTAGATGTTTTCGGCCATTCGATGGGCCAGTGTCGTCGTGGCCGCGTCGTGGTGGTCGAGAATGATGTTTTCCGTTCTCGTCCATGTCTGTCAGATGTGTGCCGTGTCGTGACGTGACGTGACAATGAATATTCTCACAATCACGTGCTTCAGTTTTCATGATCACATGCTCCGTTACGACCTGACCATAATTGCTTCTGTTATACATATCTCGCCTGTGTTGTGAATGTTCTGTGCAGTCACTGCAGTGTGCCAACTTGCTTCCTGTCCACCCTTGAATTATGTGTTGTGTCTGATTGTTAAAACAGAAAAAAACCACTTTGCAAAAGCAGTTCATTAAGCCACAATACTAAATGACTTGTAAAGTGAGTTAAAGAATGTAGCAAGCAAAATTAATTAAGTAGATCATAGAAATCATAGAAGAGAAAGTGTTGTCCGTGGGGGGTAAGTTTGCTCCCCATAATCAGCACCAGCTGGTTCAAATTGAGCCCGACCGAGAGGTGCTATTGACGCGTTCGCGTTGTTTGTCCGAGCCAAACATTACTCGGGCCACAAAAGCAACGCGTTTGAGTTTTGTTCAGAAAGTCGTCTCGCAACCTTCCTCTCCGAGTACAGCGCTGTCCAACTTGTTACCTTCGTCGCCCAGGTGCTCATTCTCGTCATCTTGCATCCACTGCCACAGAGCTTTCCGCTACTTTTAACCAAAAGATCCATCCTTCACCTGGGATGATTTCTAACCCTAAGAATCTACAGGTCGGGGGAGCATATCATCTTGCCTGCGTGGGTCAACTGCGATATGGAATGGCATCGCTGACAGGCGGGGTCTGTTGCTTCTACATCAGGATGCTTGAATTGTGCGTTGCAAGGGGGTCGCTCGTCTACCGTCTCCATTGTCTGCGATGAAGCCTTCTTCAAGTGTCTCAACACATCTTCAGCACGCATTCATCTCGATTCAGGACGTGCTCGTTTGTCCGCGCACGGACAAGTATCCCCTTTGTATCATCTCGGGATCCCTTTCACGACGCAGACACGACGCGCAGAAAGCAAGCGCTTTCATTATGTCCAGCCGGCGTGCGAAAAGGTCAGGATGATGCCGGACGGGCGAGATACTCCGCGTGACAGAGGGTAGTTGGCCTCGAAAATGAGTGCTAGAGATGTGTCGCGGTTTTCCTTTGGCGCGGCCGGGGGCAGAGCGGCGCACGGACAGACGGTGGACTGTAGCAACTGCCTGTGACACGCAACGTGGGCCACGTACAGGGCACTTCTGCTCGCATTGCCCATCCGTCGTTCTCGAGTTCCTCCTTTGCTATGAAACGCCTTCACCTGTGTCGACCCACATCGTTCAGGCTCACGCACGTGTTCCCCAAGACCCCAGTCTTTGACTTTCCCCACGAGTTGTAGGTGGGCTCTGAAGGGCTAGCCTACCACTCTATCCTGGCGCTTTCAAGTCTTGGTTGCGCGCCATGGGCTGTGCCTAAGTCTCTGTGTCTTCTTTGAAGCTGCACAGAGCCTTGGCACTGGAGTCCTCAAGCGTCGATGTACGTAGCGAACTCGACATGGTTTCAAGGTGGCTTGCGACGTGGAAGACCAGATTGGATTGCGTTTGGCTATTGACTGCGATACGCACAGGAAGCGCTCTCGTTACCTCTGTTTGGTTTGCGAAACTCAACTATCATCAGTCTTCACAGACACAGCCCTCCCACCCCCATCGTACTTCGGCCCAGCCACGTAACGTTTGCTCGGTTCCGGCGCGTTATCGAACGTTCTGTAACTGGTGTGTTGAGTCGGTCGGTGTCGCCTACATTGCGGGCACAAGTGATCCCTCAAGGATGATGGTTTCGCACCATGACGGCCAAGACCTGTCTTCGATCGTTATGAACTACCTCTGAGTTTGGCTTTCGACTCTCTGGCCTGTCTACTGGTCAACGTGGTTGGTGATTTGTACAGCGTATCCAATGATACGGCTGTATGCCGTGGCGTCCCGCCCGCCTCACTCTTCACGTCTATATTCGAAGACCAGCACAACCGTCTTGGAGGACCCTTTCCTCGCTGAAATTGCCTCTTCCACGGAAGGGGCAACAGAGATTCGTCTCGAGGGCAGCAGGATTGGATTGTTCTGAGACGAACGTGCGGGTGCTTAGATTATGTGACTACGCACAGAGAGGGTGGGTGGTGATGGCATTGGCTATAGATCCCACTATCGCGTTTGGCCTGGGCCATGAGCACGCATAGAAATGCAGCTCACGGAGTAGCTAATACTTTTGGATTCAGCGAGCCGTCGCGAGAACATCGCTCTTTGTGTGACAGGCCAGTATGAGGCGTCGTGCCCCTCGCAGAACCAGGTGGCAGGATGTGGGTAACGCACTTGGTGGAGCGATGACCGAAGCGAGTGGATGTGTGCACCCCCAATCATGCACGGTGTGCGTGTGGGGGATCGGGACTGGGGCGGGGGAAGGATGAAACCTTGGAGACTGGGAACTGGGCTCGGTCTTGCGGTGATCGCGACCACTGGAATGACTGAGGATGGGGGACTGGCGAGGCGCTGAACTGCCTGTGACCCAACTGATGATCCCACTAATTTTTTGAGCACATCGTCTTTGTGACGAATAGTACTTGCCTATTAACCTAATGATGTACTGCCATTGACATGAGGAATGTTGACATGTGTTTTGATTATTGTCAACATTGTACTACGATTTGTGTTGATGCCAGTCAATACTACAAGTTGTCCTGAGTGACCAGGCTTCCGAAGCGCTGATCTTTGGTCGGGACGTTGTGGCCGGCGACGACGACGGGCAGACCTTCAAGGCCATGGACACCTTTTTCAACCGGAAGAAGCAGCGACCCCGGAATTCATCTGTTTCAGGCCAGGACTTGGCTGACTCGGTCCCATACGACAAACTCCCCTCACTAGCTCGTTCTCCCCTCTCAGTCAGCACTGTCTCACAGGGTCTCCGTGGTGCTGCTACCACTTCTGTCATATCCGCACCCCTCACAAACCCCACTCTCACCACTGACGGCACAGATCTCAACCTCAATTACCAGAACCTGCACCGTGCAAGGCTCGAGAGAGACAAGGTCTCCGCCTCGCCCTCTCCAGCCAGACCCGATTCATCTTTCAGCACTGCCGACTCGTCCACTCTCTACAACGACTCTCTCGCCTCTCTCCCCCCCAAACGTCCAAAGACACCCACCTCACACAAACTCCGTAAGAGCGAAGCCTCCGCCTCTTCCGGTCGCAGAAGTCCTTCAGGCTCCGAGTTCGGCTCTACCATCCCCACCTCTCCTAGCGTTGCGAGCACTATGCTGCGGGCCCTTCACGCCCAAGACAATCCATCCTCCCGCTTCTCGACTGCCACAACACACTCCGACAGCCACTCTACTCATCTTTCGCATATGTTCCACAAGCCACACACCGACGAGTTTTACTTTCCCCGCCCAGAAAAAGATGAAGACATCGGAGCCCTTTTCGCCCTTGTCACTCAGCGGCGCGGTCTACATAACGTGGAAAACCTTCCTATCAATCAGAAGTGGAACATAGTTTATGCCGCAGAGCAGATGCGGTGGCAAGAAGAGCGAAATAGGGGCGACCAGGCTCGCAAGCAAGGCGATGCAGGACAGGCCGTTCTACCCAGCGAGGGTTCTCCCGAGTGGTACATACGCAAGTTCTTGGATGGAACCATCAACGCCAAGCAAGTTTCCAGCATCTGGGTCTCGCTACGAGGGCATGAAACCAGGTAGGATGAATGTCGTCGCATCCTCGGATGCCACTCACGCATTTTGTAGTTGGCTTGATGATTTCATCGGACACAGTGGCACAGCGGTATTGGCGCAGTCCCTCGCGCAAATTAGTCGCAGGCCCAAGAGGTGATTACCTTTCCTCCCCAAGGCCCGAATAACTCACCCTTCTGCATCAGGAATCCAGGTGATATACCATTAGAGCAGGAAATCGCCAAATGTTTGAAGGTCATCTTCAATAGTACTGTAAGTAAGCTTGTGCCCTCCGTATCTCACTCGTCTCATGCACACTACAGTCTCGTGTCCGGGAAGCCATGAAAATCCCCAATATCGTAACTCAGATAACATCTGTTCTCAATTCCCCTCACCTACCAACCCGTCGGACAATCATAGAGGTGCTGTTATCGGTCGTTTACTGTAGCAGAGAGTCTTTGGATCTTGTCTTTCACGGTCTAGCAGCTCTCAGCCAGGCTAACGGCGATTCGACTGGTTGTTATGATTACTGGTTCCAATCACTCGAAGGTATACTCCGAGGAAAGGGTAAAATGGGTAGCCTTGTTGGCGCCAGCGACGAATACAGGCGCGCCGGTGGAGGTAGCGGGGCGTTGGTCGAATACGCTGTGAGGTTATCTTATCTTTCCTTCTCTCCTCTCGTCACTCATGGGGTGACCTCAAGCTCCCCAATATTGGCTTAATAGTTCACATTATGGACGTCATTGACGACCTCGATGTTCGCATACACCACCGTTCTCTCATGGACTCTGCGGGTCTTCCACGCATCGTTGCCCTTTGTCGCGAGCTCGGTATTGTTGCTATGGACAAGCAACTCGGCGAGCTTGCAACTATGCTCGAAGAGGACGAACAACGCCTGAGAGAACGCCAAGAGAACGCCATCCTGACCAACTTTTCCAATCCAGAGGATATTTGGAATGCGTTATGTTCACGGATGGAGGGTTCGCGTGCAAACGATTACTTTCTCTCCATAATGCGACATTTATTGTTGATTAGGGAGGAGGGCCCGCAGCTTGCCTACCATTATCGGCTCCTGGACTCGGTTGTCTCGGATATCGTTATGGACGGAAAACTGGCTACAGCAGAACGAAGAATTGGGCATTCAGTGCAACACCTGGTTGCTCAGTTGAACGAATCGGATAGGCTCCAAGCAGCAGAGACCGAAGCAGCAGAAATTCGCGCTCACGCTCTCCGTCTAAAACTCGAGAAAGAAGCACTTGAAGAAGAGATATCACAAGGTCTTGATGGACTCGTCGGCCAGCTCAAAGACAAAGTATCTCATCTCGAACAAAAACTAGTTACTGCTCGCGAAACGACTTCTCGGCTCCAAAATCAGCTCGAAGTGCAAAAGGTTGGGTACGAGGAACAGATTGCGCAGCTCGAGGCACAGATCATGGAGTTATTTAGGATGTTGAAGGAGGTTGGAAAGGGAGTGGATAAGATCATTGAATCGAACACCGGATCCATGGACCGGAAGACACTCATTGACGTGCTAAACAGACATCTAGAGCGGACAAAGACAATCAATATCCTCGAGGGTAAGGGCCGGAGGAGTAAGAAAGCCGGTGGGGGTGAAGGTGGGGATGAGACTGAGGGCTCGGATCAAGAGTCACGCGACACGACTCCCAGAAAGATTGACATGAAGAGAGATACCTCTACCCGCAGTCGACCCAACGGGACGACGAAATCTACCCGAATATCGACAGCACAAGGTGGTCGCGATTCCCAGTTTATGGACGCAGATGAAGCAGATGTGCGTGAGCAGATTCAACACCAGCTCGCTGCCGGCGTCAAAATTGTAAGTTTGTACGCGGGGGCTTGCTGCGCTATCTAATGACTTGGACAGCTCTCTCCAGAAGGTGGGCACATGGCTAGTCCTCGTAGTATCCGAGGCTCTCCGAGGCGGGCGAATCGACCCATAGCTGGCGAAGACACTCCTACTTCATCTCGGATGAATCGCTCCAATAACCTTGCTGTCCCACGTCCCGATGATTCCTTCGATCATAGTGATCATAATTCGTCCTTCCGAAGCGATGAACATGATGTTGAGAGTGAATTCGGACAATCCACTCGCAGTGGGTTTAGTGCCTTCACTGACGACACCCATCCTACCTCTGTCGGTTCGAGTGGCAGTTCTGCGGAAGGTTCACGTGGTCCTCAACCACAATCATTCTCGGAGCAACTCGTGAAACGACTCCATGCTCATGGCCGTGCACCATCAATGTCAGACGGCGGTGCCACACCACCGCTCCCGACACTTCCTGAAGAGCCGGATTCGACAGACCTTTCGCCATCGCCGCCTCCGCCTCCACCCCCACCCCCACCCCCGGCTCTGCTAGGAGGAAGCCCACCACTCCCTCCATCTAAAGATGATGTGAATGACGATGAAAGTCCGCCGCCGCCGCCGCCGCCTCCCCCTCCCCCTCCTGTTGGTTTCCTCGGAAACCCGTCGTCGAGTACCTCATTACTACCCCCTCCTCCGCCCCCTCCGCCCCCTCTTATGAGAGGACTCGCCTCCGCTTCAAGCTCCGCCCCTAGCTCTGCTCGTGCATCCATGCTCCTCGGCGCCAACCTCTCTGTCATGCTTTCTGCCCGTAAAGATATGCCTTACACACCTGGAATTAAGATGAAACAGCTTCAGTGGGACAAGCTTCCTCATCAACAAGTTGCTAAAACGCTCTGGAGTGACGAGGATAGTCAAAGGGAGCTGGAAATGTTGAAGAAGCTACAAAGTGATGGAGTGTGGTCGGAGATGGAGGAAGACTTTAAGGCCAAGCAACTAATGATTAATCTATTGGGTGGGTGGACTTTTTCGGGAAGCCTACCGAGGCGTGGAACCTTTGTGCCTGACACACTTCAACAGCTCGACAGAAGCAAGCTGAGCTGAAGAGTGTTCTTGATCCCCAGACCAAGAAACGTGTCGGTATGTCTTCCAGTGGGCATTGTGAAAAATACAGTCACATTGTTCATACTCGCAGAAATCCTCATTCAGCGGGTCAAAAAACTGGAACCGGAAGAGATTGCGCGGCGGATACAACAATTTGATCAGGAGACATGTACCGAGGTTTTCCTCAGCGAGCTGAAGGGTGTCCTGCCGACTCCTGAACAGGTACAACCCCTCGTACAAAGCTGCGACTTTTCTCAGTGCTAACTTTTTTTTGTCAGGTTGGCAAGCTCAACGTGTATCGGAATGCTGAACCTGAAGAGCTCGCTGGCTTGCACGCGTCAGACCGCCTCATGGTGAAGCTCATCCAGATTGAACGGCTTGGTCCTCGGATAGAGGGCATGCTTTACAAATGCAAGTTTGAGGAACAATGGTTACTTCTCGATGAGGTGAAAGCCCTTCACCCATTCCTTGCCGCACAGCTGAGTATGTTCGTAGGGTGCGAGGAAGGTTAGTCAAGCTAGTGAAGCGTTGCTACATGCCAAGCAGTTCAAAGAAGTCCTTAATGTAAGTTTCGCCCCTCACCAATAAGCTTGGCTGCTGCTGACTATCCTCTAGCTCATTCTTATGATCGGTAACTATATGAATGGTACTGGCATCAAAGGTGGTGCGTTCGGTTTCCGTGTTAGTAGCATCAACAAAGTCTGTACCGTCCTGTTTGCTATCGTTTATCGTGCTCATACCTCCGCGCAGCTTGTCGATACGAAGTCCGTCAATAACACTACTCTCTTGCATTTCCTCGAAAGGACTGTTCACAAACACTTCCTGGTCATGGAGGAGTTCCTGGAAGAACTGAACAAACCGGCAGAGGCCTACCGAGGTTCGCGTTGAACACGTTTCGCCTAAACCTCTGACATCTCGCATAGTTAACGTGCAGGATGTTAGAAAAGACCTCATTGTTCTCCGAGACGGTCTTAAGCGCATACGGCAGGAGTTGAACGATCATTACGTCGATGTGGTCCAAAACGATGGCTTTAGCAGGCAGATGTGGCAATTTGTTGGAAAGGCCACTGCGAAGCTGGAGGACCTTATCGATGATGTCAACCACGCGGAAACTACTTTCATCGAGGTCGTAGCGTACTATGGTGAAGACGCCAAAAACATGACATCAACAGAGTTTTTTGCGATATTCAAGACCTTTGTCACATCATATAAAGTGAGCCTGTCTGGAAATTACGACTGCGACGGGCAGATTGCTGACACTGCTTTCTCTTCTCAGAAATGCATAGCGGATAATCAGACGGCAGCCGAGGAAAAGCTTGCGATGGAGAAGCGCAAGCAGGCCATGGCAGAGTCAAGATTACACAGACAGAATGCCCAGGAACAATCTGGCCCACGAGAAGAAGACAATGCCGTGTTGGACAACTTATTAGAGAAGTTGCGCAACGGGGATACGATTGGACGCAAGGCGCGTCGGGCTCGGCCGACTAAACTAGGAGCCAAACCTCCTGGTTCACTTATCACGAACGGGACTGCCGACACCGCACACATCGCACAAAACATGTTGGCCGCACTTCAAGCAGATGGCTTTGGTCTCGCGAGTTTACCTTCGTCTCCGACATCCACAGCGCCGAGGCGCAGGACGAGAAAAAGGGCACAGGAGTTAGTGAGCGAGGCTGGTGACTCGCTTTCCGAGGTGGCATCACCTGTGGTTGGATTGCCCGACCTCCCCACAGTATCGGACTTCGGACTGGAATCAGAGTCTACCATGGACTTTCCATGACATTATTTGCTCTCATTAGCCGAATGTATGATTCTATCTGTACTGTATTTGCTTGTATTAATTTTGCCCCATCTACATCTACGTGCCATATGGCGAGCATACCAAACTTTGATTTTGGAACGCAGTTCAGGGAATGGTGTTGAGAGTGGATGTGTGTTCTCCTCACACTCACGAGATGCCGCCCTTCAAGTTTCTAGGCCTCGCCCTCGCCCTTTGTAGCGTACCTCCTGTACTTGCACGACCCAACAGTACATTGGTCGAGATTGAGGCTATCAAAGCTCATTTCAACCAATCAGGACTCGTCCCGGCGTCCCTGCCCCAGTTCACCCCGAGCGCACTCCTCGCTGTCTCCTTCAAAGATCTCGGGAAGATTGCCATCGGTCAACCTGTATCAAGAGAACGTACGTGACTCGCCTGATTCGGTGGAACACTACATCAGTTAATCTACTCTGTATATAGAAGCCCTGTACGAACCGGACCTGTCGGTGACGGTTGCCAATTCGTCCGTGGCGCTTCGAGGCACATACACCATCATAATGGTCGACGCGGGCCCTCCGGGGTCGGACCAAAGTCACGGTCAGCGACGACATTGGCTCGTCAATAGTGCAACCATCCCTGGTGTGTTGTTTGTCTCGCACGCGACAAGAGGATCGTTGATTATCAACATGGAAGGATCTGTAAATTCAAGCGTGTCCATGGTAGGGGCTACGGTGGTCACCCGGTACATTCCGCCGAATCCGCCTGTGGGGGATGGACCGCATCGGTTAGTCTCTTTTTTTTTGTGCGGAGGAAAAAAAGATTTATAATAACACAAGAAGAAGAAAAAGGTTGACACATACTTTACAGATACGCGTTCCTCGTGTTCGCCCAGCCGGCTGACTTCTTGGCCCCGGCTGACCTCTCTCGGGCGAATACAGGTGGGGGTAACTTCGTAGTCATGGACTACGCTAGGGTGCGTTTTTGGAACTTGTTTTGATAGATGACCAAACAAGCTTATCGAACGGACGACATATTTAGTTCACAAGGCTGGGCACTATAGTTGCAGTGAGTGCTACATACCTATGATAAGTAGAAGGGTTGAGCCGATATTGTCGTCGATAGGCATCCTATTTCACATGTCAGCGAGGCCCTGCGACGGCCGCTCTCCCACCGACAAGCGCGGTGGTTTCTCAGACACTTCCTGGGTGGAGTAGTGGAACTCAGCCAACAGAAGCAATGGCACAGAAAGCAAACTCGGGACTGAGCGCAAGAAGCAACGCGCTGGCCCTATTCCTGGCTCCGATCATGGGTTTTCTAGCTTTGTGACGCAGACTTGTATCGAACCTGTAGTCGCGCGTATTGGATGGTCGTTGGATGGTAGATATAATTCCTCCTAAGAAGGTGATACTTATAATGCGAAAACATGGTGATCAACCAAAAAACCAACAGAGGGAGAATAACTATGTGAATAATTCGAGTCGCGCCTAGCTCCCATAGCGCTCCCGAGCCTGCATTGCGACAAAGGAGTAAGAATTTGCGGGCACAACGTCGTCATCTCTGTCCCCTGAAGTCCTATCGCACTCACCGCATCTTGGACCATGTGTACGTAGCCTGAGTAGCCTTCAGCATATTTTCCCACTTCTTTGGCTTTGCTAGCACCAAGGCCGACGCCTTGTGCATATATAGCTGTTTGGCTGCACAACAAGTTAGCGGATTGTGCTGAGAAAAATTCGGAAGAAGGGTTACATTGGGTCAACGCGACCTTCACCTTCAGCACCCAAACCAGACCCCTCTTTCCAGCCCATCATCTTTAACAGTTTGTTGCCAACGTTACTTTCATCCTTGCCTGGGGCTAGGGGAACAGGAGGTGGGGAGGGTGGCGGAGGTGGTCCGTCAGCAAAACGTTTCTTCTTCGAAACCGTGACCACGTTTTCGGGTAACGGAACGTCTGGCTGGTTGTGCATGATCCGACGTTCGGATGCACGATCACGGTACCTGGGCTGTTCGGTTTCAGCTACATTGAGGGTAGCAGTTTTTCGCGCGGCTTCCACTTTCTGGCGTGCGACATCACGCAGATTTGCATCCTTGAAATTTTTCTGTTGCGTTTGAACAAGAGTCGTATTCAGAGTGCAACGTGCACAAGAAGCAAAATAGAAGAAAAAAAAACAGTCATTAGTTCCATCTGGTAAGAGTGTACGCGATATGAAATGAAGAGGCGAGCCTTATGAAGATCTGATTCCCTGTTGTGACGTTTGAGCTGATCCATGTTTTTGAACTGTCTTGCACAGAGTAGACATGTCATCGCGTTCGTGTCAGAGAACTCGAATTCCGCTTCTACCAGCTCGGGAGTTGTTGCTCTCGACAGTCCGTTGGATATTGCTGAGGGTTCCGAGGTAAGATGAGCATTGGCCGCTTCGGTGCTTGGTGTTTCAATTTGGGTCCTAGGCACCAAAGTTGGACCTTCCTTGAGTTCTTCCTGAACCTGATTCCATTTCTGGATGTTGTTGGCAGTCTGGAAGATGTCAGACAATTACTGACAATAGCTACATTCCAACTCAGTTCATACCTTTTTACTGGCAATCAATGGTGCAACCTTTTTAGCTGCGGTGGCTATTATCAAGGTAAGTGAACGAGAACCGGAGTGCAGGTTGAATGACAGGAAAACCTTTGTCATCTTCAGCTGTAGGCTCTGGTTCCGTCTGTTCATCGCCAGGGTCAAATTCTTCTACAGAAAATCCTAGAGGTAATGAAACAGGCGCTTTCGGTGCCGAAAGCGATACTAAAGGTTTGTTACCGGTTGTCCCTGCCTTGAAATTGAGAGTGACTGGTTTGTCAGAGACAGGCAACGCGGATGGTGCCGGTGGTTTCTTCGATGGATCGTCTGGAGGATGTTAGATCATCATGGAATACGTACAACATCGTGAACATACCCTTGACCTTCTTCCTTTTCTCTTTTTCTTTCGCAGTGACCGTGCCTACTGCTGGGACTTGTGTTGCAGCCGGTTCGTCTACCTTGAACTCCAAGACAGCAACAGTCGCTGACTCATCCCAGTACTTGACAAAGGTGTCTTCAACACCACCAAGGTTAAGAGATGATGGTATAGCATTTTCGTCACGAAGCATATAATCTGAGACCGGTTGAAAAGAATATGGGTGTGCAAACGAGGCCGCAACGGGTTTGTCAGAAATACGAAAGCCAGAGGGATGGATCTGTGGTGACATGCTGTTTGCCAAAACAGTGGATGCGGCCTGCGGAGCATAAACACGATGATAATAACCATCAAAAAATATTGAATACCTGAATATCCACAAACTCAACAAAGGCAAACTGGAAGCTAGCCAAGGTCACTTTGTCCTTGATGAGGACAATTCGTTTCATGCCCTTGTGACCCTCCTTTCCGGATCCCGCGGAACCCATCATTGCTTGCGCGATGGCTTGAGGGCCGGAGAGAGGGTCCAATCCACGAAAGAGCAACACAGCAGCAGGTGCATTGCCAATATCACGAGTCCCATCGTTCATGTTTTGTCGACGGCCTTTGTCGTGAGGCAATGCGCTTTGCGAATAATCGATCTTTACCCTGCGACCGTTATGTGGAGTGCCTGTCTCAAGGGCATTGTAGAAAGCAGTTTTAGCCGAGGCGCCATGCGATGCTGGTGGCGGGACTTGGATGAATGGAAATAGTGGATCCACAAATGCACGGGCGTGTTCCACGCTCGCGAACTGAGCGAACCCGAAGCCCTTGGAAATACCTTCAAAAATCCAAGAGTCACACATGTCAATGCGCTACACAGTATACAATATGAATAGGGCAAGTGCCTGTTGATCTGTCTCTTATGATGGTGACGGTCTCGATGTTGCATCCGTGACTGGAGAGGTAAGCCTGCAGCTAAAGTGTGAGATGGATTCAGCTTTGTATCGAAGGACATGTAAAGCGTATCGACAAACATCCGCCTCGGAGAAATCGGGGTCTAAACCCAGAAAGATGACATGCGAACTGGGTTCGCTCGGGACCAGGCGTTTCTTACTATGGAAGCCCTTGGCATGTCGGTCGTCATTAGCGTGGTCGGGTGCAGAGTCATTATGTCTGTTCGGATTGGGCTGCCCATAACTGGGTTCAAAAGGGGCGTCGTCGTAAGACTGTGCATCGTATCCCTGCGACGAATATGAACAAGAGAAAACAGGACACATGGTAGAACACAAACCCCACTGTTATATTTTCTGCGTTTCCAGTCGCCACCGTAGTCGTCTTCTCGACCTCGCATATTTCCTCTATTATCTGCTGGCCAATAGCCTTGATCAGGCCAGTAATCTTTACCCTGGTCCCAGTCCCGGTTGTAGGCCATCGTTGTCAAGAGAGAGGTGGTGGTGGTGGTGGTAAGAATCAAATTTGGTTGACGGCTAGGCTGCAGCATAATCCAGTTCGACCAAACATTGCACAACAACGTTCTTAGACTCCACCACTAAGTTAGAAATGGCCGCTGCGAGTACGTCCGAGCACGCCTTGCATATATCGTCTACAATACTGACAGTCGAATGACCACTCTACAGGCTACCTCAAGGTATCCCATATTAATGTTCATTCTCGCTTCTGACTGACCCTAACATTTTCAGGTCGATCCCGCTATTGAGCGATGGAATCGCATGGTGCGTAGTTTAACGCATATAGTCAGGAGAGACTGTGTTCAGACAACCATACAGCGGGAAGATGCGTACAAGCACTTTAGGTTCACCCGCCGCACTACCTTGATCTCACTGACCGGTTTCGTGTTCATCCCCGGAGCAATCTACTACCTCGCATCACAAACACACGTAAGGACTACAGTATTCATCGACATCTTTCTCACTATGCCTGGTATTGTAGCTCAAATACAAATGGACGGGAAAGCGGAGAGGCGAATCTCTCACTGAGCACTGAGGGGTAGACGTATGCTCAATGAAGTGTCATCATACATCTGCTATAATGTCAACAAGGGTACACCGTCTAAAACCTCTTGCAGAGTTCTATGGCAACCTTGCAACCCCCACCAACGACGGTACTCAAGAGCGCATGAGCTGGGGCCCGTTGTGAATGATACTCGATTGCAGTGTCGAGGTGTTCGAGTTCATCGTCCCGCAGTTCTTTAATGACATCTCGCAGCAAGGGCACACTGGGGTGTGATGATGGCAATGACTCGAACTCTTGTAGTTGACTTGTGGAGGGCACGTAAGCGGGGTAGTGGAACGCACCAAGAGACATACTCGTCGTAGTGT
>JBBPNW010000327.1:0-19753 GCA_038091115.1 Rubroboletus rhodosanguineus
CACAACCCCCCCCCACCCAGCCCCAACGGGCAGCCCCATCCGGCAGCACTCACCCTGCGCATACCCATCCCACCCCCCGCTCTCGCGCAAACGCCCTTATCGCCACCCTCAACATGAAAGGCAGAACCTCCCCGGACTGTGGCCCAGGACCCCTCTCCAAATGGACTACCATCCACCGCGTAATGCGAGAAAAAAGAATTAGCATCCTCTGCCTCCAAGAAACTCACCTCGATGACGAATATGCCCAACACATAGAAACCCTCTTCGGACGACGTCTCAAAATACTCCATTCCAAACACCAAACCAACCCCGGCTCAACAGCAGGCGTCGCCTTCGTTATTAACAAGGAACAAATAAATACCTTGACTATCACAACTACGGAACTAGTCCCAGGACGGGCCCTAATGCTGACCCTAAAATGGCACAACGACCAGTATCTCACTATACTGAACATATACGCACCCAACTCCCTGAACGCGCACCCTCAATTCTGGACGGAACTCCAACATACAGTCAATACCCACCCCCACCGTCCTGACCTGCTCCTCGGAGACTTCAACCTCGTCGAAGACGCCATTGACCGCGCCCCCACCCACGAAGACTACGCACCAGTGACATACTGCCTTCACGACTTCCGAAACACAATAGACATTCAAGATACCTGGCGCATCATTAACCCCGCACAGCGCCTATACACCTTCCTGAGCACTTCTAACTCCCTCTCCCGGCTGGACCGTATCTATGCACGCCCACAACTTACCACCTCCCTCTACGACTGGGAAACGGCCACCACCTCCATCCCATCAGACCATAAAATGGTCCTCGTAAGATTCTCCCCCCCGCGGCTACCCTACGTTGGCACAGGTAGATGGACCTGGCCCCTAGCACTACTCCACAACAATGACCTTACACAGAAAATCGCTCACCTCGGGATCGAACTACAATCCGCACTCTCTAACCCGACAACCCCAAGCCCAGATGCCCAAAAACAGTGGTTCCTCTTCAAAAAGCACATTACCGACCTCACAAAATCAACGGCGAAAACTCAGCTCGCCAAGATGGATAGCCACATCAACACCCTTAAAACAAAAATCTCCACTGCAACCCAAAACCCCGACACCGACTTACACGAATCTGCACGCTCGACCATCGCTGCACTGGAAGGTGAACTAAAACATATACAACGAAAACGATACAAAAACACCCAGGCCAGAGCACAAGCGAAATGGCACGACAAAGGGGAGCGAATAAGTAAATACTGGACCACCGTCAATACCCCAAAGCGCCCACGCGACATAATATACTCACTCCGAGACCCCTGCACTGACTCCATTACAACGAAATCGTCTGACATGGCTGATATCAGCCGCCACTACCATGACACACTGCAACAGCTAAACCGACCTATCTACGACGACCCTGACTGCCGAAACGCCCGACAGAGTGTCCTTAATGAAATCCCACCTGACCAAATATTCACTGACCCACACTCACCGCTCCACTCACTGATAACAGACGACCAAGTAAGCCGTGCACTCCTAACATCGAAGAACGGTATGGCCACAGGATTCGACGGCATCCCATACGAAGTATGGAAAACCCTCCACACTCTACACCAACAAAACGTTAAAGCACGCAAACCATCTTTCGACGTGACTAGATGCTTACGAATAGTATACAACGATATATAATTAAATGGAACTAACCCCTCCACAAACTTCTCTGAGGGATGGATGTGCCCGATTTTTAAGAAAAAAGACAGAACCAAAATTGAGAACTACCGCCCCATAACACTCCTCAACACGGACTACAAAATCATGACCAAAGCCTTGGCCACCCAACTCGCCTCCCACGCCTGTGAACTTCTTCACCCAGACCAAACTGGTTTCGTCCCCACCAGATCTATATTTGACCCCATCCGCCTCGTGGAAACCATCTGTGAATACGCAGACTACATGGAAGAAAATGGCGCCCTGGTGGCCCTTGACCAAGAGAAAGCATATGACAAGATCGACCACAAATACCTCCTAGACTCACTAAGGACCTTTCGCCTCCCTAACCTCTTCATAAACACAGTGGAATCATTATACGCACATGCAACTACCTCCGTAGCAATTAACGGAGTCCTAAGCAACCCGTACAAAGTTACCCGCGGAGTCCGCCAAGGCGACCCCCTCTCCTGCCTCCTTTTCAACCTTGCCATCGAACCTCTGGCAGCTGCAATCCGCAATGCTCCAGACCTCTCCGGTTTCTCTATCCCCGGAACGTCGAAAAACATCCGTATCAACCTCTATGCAGACGACACCACGGTCTTCCTATCAGAAAGTGACAAATACGACACCCTCCACCTCATCCTCACCCGCTGGTGTCGTGCATCTGGAGCGAAATTCAACATCGAGAAAACAGAGATCCTCCCTATAGGAACACAAGCCCACCGCAACTGCATACTGTCCTCCAGGCGGCTCCACCCAGATGACCCCCCCCTCCAGGAAGCCATTAACATCGCACCGGACGGTCACGCTATCCGATCCCTCGGCGCCTGGATCGGAAATAAAGTAGACACCACCCAACCCTGGAGCCCCATCCTCGCTCGAATCAAAACTAACCTAGACCAATGGAACATGACCAAACCATCCCTCGATGCCAAACGCCTCATCGTCCAAATGACAGTCGGCGCCATGACCCAATTCCTCACCAGCGCCCAAGGCATGCCTAAGTCCGTCCTTAGCTCACTCACCAAGCTGACTAGAGACTTTCTATGGCAAGGAAAAAAACCGCCCATAGCTCTGCAACGCCTACAACGACCTATTACCGAAGGAGGGATTGACCTCCTGGACCTCGAGGCTAGAAACCTCGCCATCGAAGTAACCTGGCTGAAAAAGTATCTCGACACCTCACAAGCCCGCCCAACGTGGGCTTTCGTCACGGATGCCATCATCAATTGCATCAAGCCTGACGGCATACGTGACCTCCAAGACGTCAACCTCTTCCTAACCTCCCTACGTGCACCCACCCAAACTAGACGGGGCCCCCCCAACAGAAAACAACCCCCCACCCACGTAATTGCCCTGCTCAAAACCGCCAAACGAGTCAACCTAGCCCTCGCCCCGCGCAAACTCTCACGACAACTCAAAAAACAACTCCCCGCATGGTTCCACATCAGCGCACCACCATCCATCTACCATAAAAGAAAAAACGCCTGCCTCCGCGCCACCCACCAGGTCACAACAATCAAACACCTACTACAAAGCGCCAAACGTATCTGCAACCACGCCACCTCTCACCAACCTGACGCAACATGCACATGCAAACCCTGCACCCTCAACCGCCAACGCGGCTGCCACAACCCCCACCGATGCGCCAGCACGGCTTGGAACATCGTCGGAAGCCTAGACCCCAAATTTGACCCACTCCACCGCCCCCTAAAAGATGGCCTCTCCCTTACTCACCACAGAAAAGAGAAAAACCAACGAGCGGTCCTCAAAAAGGGTGAAGAAATCCTCTTCGATCCATCCCTCACCGCTAAAAACCACATTAATGACAACCTCAGAATCTTCACCAACCCAGAAAAGATATCAGAAGAACCCGCCTGGCGCCTACAACACCCGAGGCAAGGTGGCCTCCCAAACCCACCCACTATCGTGTACACCGACGGCTCCTGTATCAACAACGGAAAAAAAAACGCTACCTGCGGAGGAGGAGTATGGTTTGGCGACCGCCACCCCCTGAACCGCGCTGTTAAAGTCCCAGGCCCTGAGCAATCAAACCAAACCAGAGAACTCACTGCAATCGTCGTCGCGCTCCAGATCTCTGACCCCCTTACCCCCCTGACCTGCGTCACAGACTCACAGTACGCTATCGATGGCCTAACAAAACACCTCAGTACTTGGGAAGACAACGGGTGGACTAACGTCTCCAACGCAACCTGGTTCCAAGCTGCTGCCTACCATCTACGCAGGCGAGCCGCTCCCACATCCTTCAAGTGGACAAAAGGACACTCCGGAGAATATGGTAATGAAGAAGCCGACCGCCTCGCCAACAAAGGCACCCTCAAAGACGACTACAACGACATTGACCTCGCCGTCCCCGACAACTTCTCCATGAATGGAATTAAACTGCTGACATCTACCCAAGCCACCATCCACCAAGCGATAATCCACTCCTCTACACTCCCCCCCACCGACACCCTAAATGCATCCCTTGAACGAACCCGATGGGACGTCCATACCCTCACGATGAACCTAGAAACCGACACGTCCATTTGGAAATCAACCCGCCACCCCGACTTACGACGCCCCATACAAACCTTCCTTTACCGAGCACTACACAACTCACTACAGATCGGCCGCTTCTGGCTCCATATTCCTAACTACGAGGACCGCGCGGCATGTAAACACTGTGGCACACCAATCGAACACCTGGAACACATCCTCCTACAATGCCCCAGCCCAGAACAACTGACCATATGGGACCTAGTGCGTCGTACCTGGCCAACATCCTTACCTGCATGGAACACCCCCTCCCTGGGACTAATCCTCGGCATTGGCTCTGTCGCCCCACCCCCCACCACCTACCAACGAAACACAACAGCCCAACGGGCCTATGCACGACTGCTGAGAATTATCATCTCCGAATCAGCCCACCTCATATGGGCCCTCCGCTGTGACCGCGTAATCTCAGGCCGCACACACTTGACACGAGAAATCGAAACACGCTGGACCACCAAAATCAACTTCAGGCTCAACATCGACCGCCAGCGAACCAAACTCCCCAACCGCCCACAGCTTATACGACAGGTAAAACTAACATGGCAACCCATGCTCCCTACCACCCCGAGCCCACCTACAGATTGGGCAACGAACTCAGAGGTTTTAGTGGGTATTAGGCTGCCCAGGCCCTCTTCCTAGACCGAGGCCACCTGACAGTGCTCTGAGTCCCACACCCCCTACCCGCTGTAGGGCGTGCGTAAATGCATTTTCCCTCGGACCGGCAGTCCCCGACAGCCGCCATAGTGTATTATGTAGGACTAGTTTAGACGGTTGCTACATAATAATATCACTTGTCCAAAAAAAAAAAAAAAACAACGCACAAAATCAAACACTTATGTAAGTGACATAACAGCACCCGCGGCAAAACCCGCTATGCTACACTTGACTTATCCAACTTTTGGGACTTATCTGGAGGCCAACACGTGAGGGGGGTTAAAATTGACTTACAAAGACAGCCTCTAGCATCAAACGTGATTCTACAGGGGGTCGACGAAGATCATGCATGCTACACAACGAAATCCCCTCACGGCCGACGACGACATGGCTAAAACGCTGTATTCTCCATGTCACTTTTTCGCAATGTACTCACTCAGCTCACTTCATTCGTCCGTCGCATCCTCTGCGTCAGCGAGAGCGTACTATTCTACTTGATGCCCATTCCACCCTTGCAGCTTACTCTCCCTGGCACAGTGCTGCCTCGGGATTTCGCCCATTCCCGCGTTTCGTCACGCAGGCGCAGAGAACGTGAGCTTTCCTACCCGTCAAGGTATGTACATATAGTTCTTTCACCGCTTTGTAAGCGCATCGATCCATCAAGGCCGTCCTCGTATTCCTCTGTGGGCTGCACAACCCCGCTGTCTCCCGAATAGGAGGCCTGCAGAGACCTTGAGCCTGATGGGCAATTACGTCATCTCGTATTGGTGGGTTGTGCTGTTCCGGCAGTACAATTGACGTCCGTTCTAGGCGCATATGCTCGTTCTTCTCGCAAAGCTGCGGTAGATGACGGTGACCATGATCATGCAATAGATCTTTTGACACAAGCCGGAGATCCCGGGTCATTTCGTGAAGGTTTGATTTAGGTTGGATGGATATCATGTCAATGGTATGTCACATCCACAATTAACATGATAAATTGCTATGTATGTCGGATGGTCTTAGAAGATCACAGGATGGAGGCTCAGTCGGGTGAGAACCACGGTTTATCAGCAAACACCTTGCTCGCTGCCGGTCACACGAAGCACGCGGCGGATCGAGTCGGTGCCGCAAATGGCGTTGATGTACAAGTTCTACTTTCTCTGACATGTACGGCAGAAACCCCGTCCTGCCGCGACGCGCATCGCTGCGAAACAAGAGGGTATAGCCTACTCGCTCTTTGGTATATTCAATCAATCACAGTCACACGGCGCTTTTGTGCACTAGGTAGTAGTCCTGACTGGTCCTGACTATCGGCTACTTTCGGCTAACACTAGCCGTTTCACTGAACGGCGGGGGGAAACAACACGTTCTGGGTCGTCTCCTACAAGAGGTCTTGACTCGGCCGGGATACGTCACCACTCTAGGCTGGGAAGGCATCCGACTATAACAACTGCCACCTTGCGAGGATAGAGAGCCAGCGCCACTCGATATCCCGTTACTGATCGAGGACGGAAAGATGAACATGTTGCCAATGGAACCACGAACATTTTGACTAGGCTGTAATGCCATACGATCGAGTCGTCCTTCTCACATCACTGGGACTTCTCATCAGTCACCGCTTCAGCTTATCTTGCATCATGTTTCTGCGGAGGAGTCTATTGGTCTCTGGTGGTGATTCACAGTGTGTTTATCGCACCATGGCATCCGTACTTGGAAATGTCGAGATCAAGACGATGGAGGACTTGTCTATCCTGAACAATCTGGTGCTTGTGCATCCGTGGCTCCAGTACCTTTTTGATCCCGTGCTTCCTTTCGAGGATCTGGTAACGGACAATAATGCCGAACCGTTCACCCCACTCGACGGAATGGCGGAGATGGCGACTCTGATACTCCGTTCGTCAATACACCCCCTACCTCGTCACCGCACACCGTACCCCCTTCACACCATTCCCCACAGCTTGGCAAGCTTACCAGAACGTCGCCGCTTTTCGCGCGTCTGAGACGGTCTTTCGGCGCGCTATTACTCGTTCCTCTATCCCACAAGGAATGCAAGTGTGTTGCATCTGCTCATCCCACTATCTTGTTGCCATGCAGTCTTGTAGTTCGTCTGTCTCGTTTCCGGATATCTTACTCTTGCCACCCATGTTCGCGTATTTCGCATTACTTGCTGTAACGTATATCATCCTGTCGTAGCATCCCTCGTATTATATCATGTGCAGTCCTTGTCACTCGGCGGCCGGCGGTGCCAAGATCATCACAGCCACGGAGAGGCTCAGCGAACGGATTGACTGCGGCGCGCTCACTCTCGGAGCTCCAATCACAAATCCACAGCAGCTAGGTCGTGCTGAGGCTTACTGCGCTCCAGCAACGCCAACGACTCAAATCGCAACTGGGAGGTGCGTAGGTTGTCCAACCATCCCTCTAACCATCATGCACTCACTCCAACTGCAATCCGGTGATGCGGAGCAGATCAATAATCCGTGGAGTTCACGTTCGAGCGACGAAGATTCATCTTCGTCGACAGTGACAGGGCGAGACCGCCAACGAGGGGACACGGATTTTGTGTTTCGTGACGACTCCCTTGTTTCCTCCAGAGGGTTCATAGCTCGTCGAGACCGTGATATGATCCTTGATCCTGACCCCCCGCTGCAATCCACCCAACCAACACATGCGCAGCCCCCAATGCAAGGAACAGATACGACTCCGACGGACCCACGAATCGCTTCACTGAAAGCCATCTTCCCTGATTTCGATGACGCCGTCATGTTTGTAAATCCCACCCTTGTGTTTCTGTCCTGGATTGCTAAGCCATTCAATCCAGCCTTTCCGTGCTCGAATCGACGGATTATGATCATGATCGTGCGCTCGATGTGCTCCTTGGGATGAACGATCCATCGTTTGTCCTGCCCACCCCACCCCCGGCGCAATTAACTAACCGGTTCCAATCCCCCCCGTCCTTTGAAGCCCAAGGCCTCTCACAAGAGGCACTCGACGAGCAGCTCGCAAGGAGGCTCGACCTCGAAGAACAACAAGCTGCCACCCAAGCATGGCAACCACAGGGTGGGGATAGTCAAATGATGTATCAGGCTTATCAGCCCCGACGAGGAGGGAGGAACGGCTGGGGCGGCCAACCCCAGGGTCAACCCCGGGCCCAAGGTCAGGGCGGAAGGGACACCATGGCAGATTTCCAGGAAGGGTTCAATCGCTTTGCTGAATGTGCGTCTCTCGCGGCGTTATACATCCGTTCGTTGGCTGACGGTTTGATCTCATTTTCCCTTATCTCTTTATCACGCGCCTCCCTTCTGATGATTCATTCGTAGCTGGGAAGAAGACCTTTTCATCCATCGTGTCCAAAGTGAGAGCAAAGATGCAAGAATTCGAACAAGGTCAGGGATGGACGGGGTCCCAGAACCCCCCTCTCGAACAGCCCCCACAATCGGCTGCATCATCGTACTCAAGCCACCCATCCTATGCTTCAGGTCAACAGCAGAGCTCGGAACAAGGCGCCGATACACAGCCCTACCAATTCACACAGCCCACCAACCTGCAAAGACAGACCGGCCAATCACAGCCAGCTCGAGCGGGCACGTACCAGTCGTCTCCCCCACGTTCGGGGGTATTACGTCCCGCAGCCGCAGAGCCCGCGCGGTCCGCGACCGCGCCGCAGTCTTCGTATTATGACCCCAACGCACAAGGATACGATCTCTACGGCGATGACGAGGAGATCCAGATCATTGACAAGACTACTCTCTCCGCTGCTGCATCAGCTACCACGCAGCGCCCTGTGACACCACCGGATACCGGTAGCCCGACTACCCTATCACCTCCGTCAGACACGAGTTCTCCACCATCATACGCCTCGCCCGTGTCCCCCCCACCAAATTCAAAGCTGACTTCAGCAAGTCCTCCCGCTCGATCGTTCTCCCCAACGCTCGCTTGTGCGAGGAGTACTACACCCGGCGCGCCAGGGGGTGTCGATTTCAGTATGTATCCCTTTTTCACCCCCCGACTACCCAGATTTCACTAATCGTACTCTCCACTCCCACATCACGTTCACAGGTAAGCTCGGTCTGCTGCCCAAACGGCCTATTTCGCTCGTACGGCCACAGTCCCCACCTGTTCCCGGCGCCGGCGCCAGTACCAGTGTCAGCGCGCCGCGCGTGGCTACCGCGCATTCGGAGAGCACGACCGCCGAGTCGACGGACAGAGAAGAGTTCGGGTTTGTCGAGAATCCGTTCGAGGACCAGAAGTGAACAAAGACCTGTGTCCGTTTTGGATTCGGAATTTCGTAGATGTCTGCTTTCTCTCTCTCGCCCCCTTTTCGTTTCGGCGTCGATACTATGTGAACATATTCGTAACTAGCACTTTATATATGGACGCCAGATCGTGGTTCCTAACATGTACCATCGAGATGTACAGTGTTGTCGGAAATCCTATGCATCCGTGTTTCGTATGTCAGTACTTCAGTTCCGAAAGGAATTACGATGGCACTTTTGGGGTCGAATGGGCTCAGCTCTGAAACGACAGGTGACAGTCATGCCCTGGCAAATGCCTTTGATCTGAATACACGGCTTTTTGAGAGATCTACACTTCATACTGCCCATTCAACCTGGCTCGCTCAGCGTTCACCGGCGCACCCCTAGCCCTGCATCATCACATCCCCACTCACGTCGGTTCCCGAACCGCCCCCAGGCTCCTTTCCCTCCACCGGCGCCCGCCATAACTCACTCCAGCGTGGATATACCCGCTTATACAGCGCCACACACACCGTATCCATCTGCGTCACCGGCCCATCGAAATACGCCTTGAAATACCCGTGTGTCCCAAGGGACTCCCGAATATGCCCCGCACGTCCATGCTTCGTGTGCAACTGCACAGGTTTGAAATATGCCACGTCGTCGGCGTTGAAGAACATGTACCGCACCGTGGCGGTCTTTCGGTGTACCTTGAAAGGGTGGCCGGAGAGGACGATGCGTTTCGCGATGACGCGTGTCGTGTCAGGATTGAGGAAGGTGCCCATGGCAACGAGCTGAGGCACTGTATGGGGCATGCGTGACGCGGAAGAAAAAGAAGAGGGTTGGTGTCAAACGTTGAAAGACGGTGCATCACCCACCTTGTGCATTTTCCGACTCTCGCAAGAGCGTACAGGGCTGTTTTCCGAATGCTACAGGTGCATATATGCTTGCCACGACCGTCGTACCGTGCCACAGGAAACGCTCAAATTTGTGCACGTTGTTGGCGCCTTTGCCGCCTCCCCGAGTGTGTTGACTGTAGATGGGACTGACGCGCAGACGACGGGGCCCATAGCAGAGGATCAAAGGGTCCTGAAACGACAGATATCAGAATGAGGTAAGCAGCACGACAGGCAGGAGCATACCTTCGATTTGACGGATCCTGAATACTCCGTATTACGTTGTACAGTGAAATGTAGGACCGTTTTTTTATGCTCATGCTTCAAGAGACCATAGAGAACGATTGGCGCACAGCTCGAATCACTAGCCTCTTGCGGAACTCCTTCCAAGCACACCGTAATTCTCGTTCCAGGCTATGGCATGTTGGGTGTGGAGATGTGAAGGCGAGTGGACGAAACATACCTCTACACCTTCGGTCTCCGCTGCCCGAGATACGTCCCGCTCAGTGCGCTTGAATTCTTCAAATTCAAATATTCTGGCATATTCCTGGGGTAAATTCTCGTACGGATCCCACGGACTTGTCCGAAGCGACCGTAGGCCACGGTACCGTGCAAACCGCGTACGCGCAGGGATTTCACGGGGAGTGTCAATTTCATCAGGGAATTCCTGGGCATCACGTTCCTCTTGAGCACGATTTCGCCAGTCCTGCAGTCTGAACGGAAAGTATGGATGAGTAAACATCAACGCAGAGAGAAATCATGTCTGACTGTCTCTCTTCTTCCTCAACATCAAGATCCCGGAACGCAACTACACTCTTCTTCTCGCTCTCCAGTTCTATCGCCTCATCAATGGGTACCATTTCCTCCTCTTCCACGCTTGCGCCGTCTTGGTCACCCCCCTCTTCCTCGTCGCTACCTCCATCATCGGTCTCATCGGCGATCCAGGTGGCTTGGTATTCGCTCATGCCTTTTGGTATGCGCTTAATTCGCTTGGGCGTGGTGCCCTTTTTCGCATCGGGTACTTCGACGTCTTCCATACCCTCATCTCGAGTTACCACCCCAGCCATCTCCTCTTCAGTAGGCCACGTCTGCTCGTTCGCCATATCATCCGGAACGTTTGTTGAGACCATGGAATCGGCCGTGGAGGGCACTCGTTCAGAAAGAAGCTGAGGCTCGACCTCCATCACAGCTACCTTGTGAGGTCTTGATCGCATCGTGGGAGCGGACATAATCTACCAAGCGTGAATCATCAACCAATGTATGACGACCGAACGGATGGATGCGCGCACTTTGGTCACTAAATAATCTCCAAAGTTGGGTAGATGCACGAGTCTGTTGGCGCTCAGACGATTGCCTCGGACGATGCCTGTCACCTTGAAGATTCCATCCTCCCACTCCGCACTTTCACCCACGATCCATGCTCTTCCCGATCGCCATCGCACCTCAGCCGGCCGTCCCTCTGACAGAGAGCGCAAAGCACTCAGTGAGTCGGAAGGCGAAGACAGATCGTATACCCGTCCTTGCGAAGGATCGAAATACTGCATGAAGGAGAGCAAGGATTTCAAAATGGCAGTGCGCGATTTTTGGTCGAGTGAAAAGGTGGATGGGTCGGGTGGGATCGCAGACACGACAGTCGGGAGGCCTTGGGCTTGCAGCGTACGAAGAAGGGTGTCACCTGCTTCGGGGACCTCTACATTCGGACTGAGCAGGAGGAGGACGTAGTCGGCAGCTTTAGCAACATCGAGCGCTTCCCAGTGTCGGCCGTACTTGACGGGGATGAATTGAAGGGACGTCTTGAAGCGATGTGCCCTAGTAAAGAGGAGAATGGGTAAATGATGAACGATGAGTAGTGCGACCCGTGGACGTACTTCATCTTCCATATCGGTGAATTCTGATCGATGCCATCTACATCTTCTACGACAGACGTTGCGAGTGCACGGACAGCATCATTTGTACGAATGTCTTCGCACAAGGGAATGACCGCGACGATGCGAGGAGCACCGTCCACGCCGTTGAATATGCGAGTAGAAGCGATGAGTGAGGCACGCTTTGCGGCCTGCGCTTGCTTTTGTGTGTTACGCCTGTTCAGGCGAGCCTGCGCTGCGGTGCTCGCCGCAGGTGATTTTGGGGAAGAACGCTGAGTACGTCCTGACGAAGGAGGTGAGGCGCCAACAGTACAGTCACAATACATTTACCTTTTTCAAGTTCTTTAAGAGATGATTTCGTGGCATGCTTTGATTTGAATGGTTTATTTTGCTGCAGGACTTGGATTGGAAAGATTAGGGCACGATGGTACGATCTTTGCCTACCTGCTTCAGCGTCGCGCGATGGTGGTGTTCGATTTCAACCATGATGAAACTCGATAACGGCCCCAGCACCGCCCGAACGATTTTCTCGAACTAGACGCACCAAAAGGTCGGTATCGAGAATAGTGATAGTCCGTCTTCAGATCTAGAGGGCGTGTTGAATGATAATTTTGGGTAGCCAGTGCCTGACATGAGAGTAGCGTGTGAAAACTGGCTCGGAAGCTCGTCCAGCAAGGGGCCAGTGACCGATACTGGTCTTCCCAGTCGCTCCGAGCTACGGACAAGACCTACGAGACGCACCCCAAAGGGAGCCTCGTCACCATATGCAATGAATCCACGCTGTGCAGGCTGCTCGCAACCTTGTGAACGCATCTCCAGAAGTATCACACGAGCATGCACCACCAATATTTAGGTAAACAAGACATAGGTTTTTTTTTCGTTCCCAGACAATTTCCAAAGTCTCACTCTAGGCCTTGTACCTTTTGAGACTCGACGCAAAAGATGCATCGTGCCCTACTTATATCGGAAATCTCCCGAGAAATATGCGCAGTGTTGGACCAATCATCCCTCCCTGCAGTGGCGCGGACTTGTCACGCACTCCATGACCCAGCTCTAGACGAGTTATGGAGGGATTTGTACAGCATCTATCCCTTCGTGCATCTCCTCACCCAGACTAAGCCCGGGGAGAGTCAACAGGCATGTCCAAATTCTTTGCCCTTCGATTACACCAGTTTACATCCTGCGTTTCTGATAGACTTTTGTACAGTATCTAACTCCGCAGCAATGGATGACCTTGCGCAAGTATTCGGCACGCACCCAATCCCTCTGCATGTGTATGATTGACGACCCACTCCATTTCGACCGATTCCTATGCCTCTCCAACCCACCTGACCCGGATTCGTTCTTCCCGAACTTGCAAACTATCGCGTGGTATCCTGACAATCACTTGGCAATACTACCCTTCCTCCGCCTCCTATGTGGACCCTCAGTAACCTCGCTTTCTGCCGAGTTCGATACTGATCCAGACAGTCTCGCAATGATGGCAGCTTTAGGAACCATCTGTCCAAACATCACCGACATATCGATTTCCACGTCAAGCGAAACTCTTAGCGATGATCTGACGAATGCTCTATCAACATCGATTTGTCACTGGAAGGACCTCAAACACGTTTCATGCGATGACCTCACAGCCTCAGCTATGGAGCACCTTAGTCAAGCGAGGAACTTGGAGTCATTAACGGCGTGCGCCTCAGGGCACATGTCGTCATTCTCTCAATCCCCCAGTGTGCAAGAGTTATCTTTCCCTCGCCTCCAACGCCTTCACTTATACACGGGACTATTGTCGACGGGAACAACTTGTTTCAGAAATCTCCGCCTGACATTGAAGGAATTCAGGCTTGATCTATTCGATGCAGAAGATGTACTTTCCGGCTCATCTTGTTTGCGGGATTTGTTCGCAGCACTCGCGGAGGCTTGTTCGCACGCTTGCCTCACTAGGCTTTATGTCTGTGTTATCCATCCACATTTCCTGTCCCCAACGTCAGTGGCAACGATACGTGACATCAGACCCCTTTTCAGTTTCTCTAACCTCCGGGTTGTTTCCCTGGAGGGACTCTCCACGTTCGCATTCGACGACAACGACATCGCACTGCTAGCATCTGTTTGGCCAGATATTGAAGAGCTCGCACTCTCGACCTATGTCGATCACCCCGACGCGTCCCTGCCAACCTTCCAATCACTCCTCCGCCTGGCCCATTTATGCCCCCAACTAAGGGCACTCTCGCTCGTCGTTGACACGACGAAATTGGTCACTCCATCCCTTTGCGCGGTTGGGTGTAATGTACGCTCAGACACTCTGCACGAACTTTGTGTCGGAAATTCCCCTATCAGTTCGCCCATCGCTGTCGCCCACGTGTTGCGCAGTCTCTACCCCACATTGAAACAAGTTGATTTGAGTGTATGGAACAAGGAGCCCTTGAACCGTCTTCCTCGGCGAGATCGGTATGAGGCGTGTTGGGGAACAGTGAACATTGAGCTTCAAAATTTGATGGAGAAAGCCGCGAGACAAGTGAGTCTTGACTGATTTCCACCGCGTTGCCACTGTACTGATGCCGAAGGAGTGCCGACCGTTCAATGATGGTACAGACTAGTCAATTAGGACTTTTTCAAAATCCCAATAGAGCACACCATTTATCTGTAAGTCCCCTCACGGTGTGGGATCACTGAGACCGCGCCCCGGTGCAAATATTGTTCATTAACATAGCCCTTTGATCCGACGTTGTAACAGCCTGAGCCGGCAAGATCACTTTTTGCAGGGGGTCCCGCCGTAACCCCGCCTTTCTAGACCCAAGAGGTGTATCTTCTATCATCCCAAGTCCGCCGGTGCCATGCGTCCAGAATAATGCGTCGATGACATTCCTTGGGCTCGGACTTTATTCTTCGGCAGTGCAACGTGTTGATCGCCTTCGTGGATCTCGCCAGCGAGTCCGAGTCGATATTGCCATATCTTCTACCTTACTTTCTCGACACGCCAAGAAAGTCCGGGGGAATCTTTGAGGAAATTCCTTTCTGTGCGTATGTGCTCCAAAGAGGTCATTTTGGCTTTTTAAACACCCTCCGCGACTCTACGTCGTGCGTCGGTTGCATGACGTATAGAAAGGGGTCACTTATTGTTCCCTCTCAGGCTGCGCTAGCATGTCTGGTTGGTAGGTGGCGCACATCTGGGGATAGGCAGGAAGAGTTTAATGGTTACTGCCAAGTAGGCAGAAGACGTGAATTTGCATGGCTGTACATGAAATAAACGAGTTGCGATCCGCACTACATATCTCATGAGCTTTTGGTCATGCAAGCCGAACCTCGGGTTTCGACTTATACAACTTGTTAAAGGCGTCCACGATGAAATCTGATAGTAGAGCTGAATGACAGAATGTATCACGGTCGTAAGAAAGTATATGATGGGGTGTCCCTCATTCTTTCCGCACTCCCCCGGCAACACCCCCAGTCAGGATGCTTGGCAGCTCGTGACTATCGATTGCATATAGCAAGGACACAGAACCGGCCATCAGTAATATCAGGGTGATCACAGTACCAGTGATCAAGACGAACGGGCTAAAAAGATCACGTTGTAACAGACCGCACGACGCAAAAAGCCGAGCAAGAAACTCACCCGCTGACGTCCCTTCGCTCGCACATCTCGCCTGCCCAATTCTGAACTTTGCCTGCTTCGCTGAAGGTGGTCGTACAGGCACAGACGAAACATTCTTGTCCTACACGGGTCGTATTTGTGCACTGTCCGTGTCCAGAGCAATCGTTCGTCGCACTGGTGCAGGCAAGGAGGGAGCTGAAACAAGACGAGAGCGCTGTCACGGGCGAAGGTGTAACCTCGGCAGACTGATCGGCGAGTAGCGGACTCCTTCTCTGGGTGCTCGGGGTATACGTCACCAATGCGAAGTTAACCGACTTGTCAGCCAACGCGGCCTCGATGGCAGCCTGCAACGTTTCCGTGGCGAGTTTGTACTGCTCGCTGGACTTGCCATATGACGCTGCGAGTTTGGCGATGCCCGTCAGCTCGAGCGCTGCAAAATGATCGGACGCAGGTGGTGAGTCGAAGTAGTTTACGAGAGCCGACATTTCGGCCAGGAATGCTTCGTTGGCTGGTGTTGGGGCAGAGAAGATATCGAGCGCACGAGGGATGCCTTGGGTCGGGATGGAAGGCTCGCTGGTAACATGCGTGTACACATGCGAAGCACGCTGACTGCATGTCTTCAGAAATGATGACAACGAGTCTGATTGAGACTCCAAGAAGGAAAACGACGGCTTGAACGTCGATGGGACAATGTCTGTACCGAAATGAGTGGAAATTGCGCAGACGGTCTTTATGCCTACCACGAGCATATGCCTCGTCAACGAGTAACAGTAAGGCATTCCGGTCGCCTTGCCCCACAAATTCGCGTTCCCGGAACAAATGGCTTAACCGCCCTGGTTGATTGACGACCTCAAACTGCTCGAGGCCAAGGTGAGCCGCGAGGACAAGATTTGCCTGCTGCGGAGAGACGCGAGATGGAAGGGAGTCTGGTGGGTTGAGAAACACCGTAGCGGCCTGCGAAAGGCCGAAGTAGAGGAAAGTTGCGAGTAGTCCATACATCCTGGCCAGCACCAGACTCAGTCCACAGACGTCGAGGCTGAGAATACTTGTGTTTTGTGTTGACACTTGTTTGTTACACCCTATTATACTAATCAACTACTTGAAATTCGTCCATCCTGATTCCTGAGAGCCGCCCACTGATTCTGGAGCCGGAGAGTACAGTTCTACCCCGTCTGGACCAGGTGGCTTCTGGAAATCTTTGACAACTTTCTGTCCCCCATCAGGTAGCCCCACCCACTCTACAAACGCTTCCCATATCACCTTGTTCGCAGGGCTCGCCTCTGTCCCTAGGAGGACGTGCGCTGGATTCAACAAGGGATCGTTTGGGTCAGTGTCCCCGCCTTCGGCGAAGATACTCAAGGTAGATGTGACCTCCTTGGGAGAGGACAGCCATGTCCCTTTATCAGTTAGGGTATACTCGCACAGCACGGATGCTGCCCTCAGTGCTTGGAGCGGGAACCGTGGGTACTGATGGTACCACTTCGAGTACGCCAACGCCCAAGGGACCTTGCAGCGATTGTCAACTGCTTGCACGTAAAAAATGTCTACAGAATACGGAGGCGTACCTGACCGATCGCGCAGAACAGCTCACTCTCTTTAATGTTTGTCGCGCTCTTGTCAAAACGGGAGAGGAAACGAACAGGCTCCCGATCGCTTGGCGGCGTCTGAGGTGTCCTGATGTGAGGTTATCTTCTCTCGGAACAAAAAGCGGTAAAGTACCACCAAATCTTTGTTCCCTTGCTCTACAATCCGGTTGAACATTCCAAGGACGTCATCCCCACGATTTCTGAGGTCTGCGGGGTCTGACGTAGGACCTACGAGGAAAAAGTGGTCCTGAAAATAACAATAGTCAATGCCACGTAGTGGTATGGCACACAGACATGATACTTACGCGGAATGCGTACACCCTCCTGGCCGCAACACCAGTCTTGCACGCTTGCTTTTCCGCAGCTTCGTTATAGGTGACCGCAATATCAACTTCCCCAGCGGCGAGAAATCCTAGGCTTTCAGTGGTGTCTCCAAGATACCAGCCAACCTGATGGCGCACTCCTCGTAGTGATGCAACATTTAGAGTGAAACGGACGAACTTTAAAAGGTGCGATTCCCTGTTCGTGACAGTACTGAATGAAGGCTTTGGCCCACGCGCCAATGAGGCCAGACTGGCCAGCCCCACCGTTTGCGATTCGCAGCCGAATCTCTTTTCCACCCAACCCACCGTCATACACGGCCTGTGGTCGGATTGATGCATCCGCGATGTCGGCCTCGGACCCCATCGGTGGCCCATCAGGAACTTCCAATGTAGAGTTCGATCTAGTCGACAAGAATCAGCCCACGAACGAACACAGATACAGACAAGCCCCACTTTGAATGGCGCAGGTTATACTCCATGCTCGCAACTTGCAGGGCTGTCCGCCAGTGGCGGTTCAAGGATTTAAGTGGCAGCTAACGCTCCTCTAACTCGGATCCACGAAAGAATTGGTGATCGGAAATAAATTAACACGAGGGTGAAGTCATGCACCTCCAATGAGATCTTGGAACGTGTTCGGTTTAGTATAAGGTTTGGCTGGTAATTATCGTTTCGCGGTTCGTGCTTGTGGAATTCAATTGTTATAGAGCTAATCCTAAAGGGGGTGAGGTGGAAGAACTACCACTTTAGTTGACAGGCTACTACGCTGCCCCACAGCGACGTAGTGAGGTCCTTGGTAAGCACCCTATCGCTTTTGTTGTACAACGGCCCTGTACCTGCCCAAGGCAATGGGTCAGCACGACCCCAAATCCTCGGAATCGGGAACCGGCTCGTCTTGGAATAGGAGATAATGGGCTCATCCAGATTGCTGATTTCGGCGTGGGCGTTATCCGCCGAACCCCGCAAGGCAAGGTGTCGATATCGCGGTTTATGTAAGTACTCCACCACCTCACCCTTTGTGATACTTACTGGGTAGCACTCTCGTAACATGGTGACGTTTACAAGTATTGCGAATGGTGAATGTAAAGAAAAAATCAAAACAACCTACTTGGTATGGCCCTGACTTGCAAGGGCACACAATGACACATCCACTTACCATACTAATCTTCCCGCACCACCGCGCCTTCCCTTACAGCATCATATACTGTTATCATCTAGAGTAGAATTTCCAGTGATCATCTGTATCGACGATGTGCTATTGGCTATTGAAGATCAGTAGTCCGGATGACACGGGAGGCGATCTGGTCTGTGCGTGGGAACCTCACCTTGATGGCTTGCTGAGTTTGAATTTGCAAGCTTGTCCGGTTGGTCATTGAACTATAAAAGCTTCCTCTTTTACCTCCCACCACCTCCGCTTGCTGCACCTGGCATCGTCGGCGTCGTTCACAATGTCGAATAAGATTGTGGTGAGCTGCTCGCCCGACCTTGGTTGTAGTAGTCCAGTCAGGTAACAGAGAAATTTTTGAGCCTTCCATCTACCGCGCTGTCATAGACGAAGTCATTGCTGCCATTAAGCCCGAATTCGACGAATATGGCGTTAGCGAAGACGTCCTAGCCGACTTACAGCATGTGAGTGGTCATTGATCCGTTGGTCGAGCGTTCGGTTGGATTGGGTTGACCATTCCCCTCCCCGCAGAAATGGCAGAGCAAAGTCGTTGCATCACACGTCGCTGAGTTTGAGCCACAACCTCAGCAAGCCGCGCAGCATCATCCGGTTTACCCGCCCCATCCGATGCATATGATGCCGCATCATCCTCACTATCCGCCGCCTCATAATCCGTATGCGTCCCAACCGCAACAACCCTCAACGCAAGTGAAAACGGAACCGGTGGATAGCCGGTACATCCTGAGTGGTCCCCCTGGAATGTCGCCTTACGCGCTACCTCCTCTTCCTGGGCCTCAGCTGAATGGAATGAAGCCACCTGTTTATCCGGGGGGACAGCAGGGCGTGTTGTCGTTTCCTCCTCACCCACCGCATCTTGCGCGTCCCGCGGCTGCCCCGCGGCCATATGCCCCTCCGGCACCGGCGGCCGCGGCCTCGCAGCCTGCCCCAGCTTCTACAGCAGCGGCAGCAGCACAGCAACCCACTCAGCCTAACCAGACTACTCAACCCGCGGCCGTACCTCAGCCAACGGCACAGACGTCACGCCAAGCAGGTCAGCAGATCCCTCAAGTTGACGGGCCCTCTATTTCTGATTCGGAATCGCCGTCCCCTCCGCCGAGTCAATCATATGCACCTCGCCCTTCCCACCCGTCATTGCCTCAACCGTCACAAATATCCAGTACGTCTCAACCAGGAGA
>JBBPNW010000328.1:0-19742 GCA_038091115.1 Rubroboletus rhodosanguineus
CATTGGTGTTTTAAAATAGATATATCTCCACAGCCACTGGACCAAATCACATGATCCAAGGGGCGAAGTTGTAGCCAACTGTTTGTACCTTGTTTGTTCTCACCAACACTAAGCGAGATTCCCACTGGTGTTGATGGTATATCTCATGCACCACATTAGAGTCAAACATTGCAATGGTTTTGGAGGTCACTGTATAAACCCTGTGGACGACAACTGGCATCCCCAGTCTAGTTCATTTGGTTATTTCCCTCAAAGACCTTGTGATATCTCTTCCCCTCTCCTCTCTACTAGGATCTTGTGTTGTGACCTAAGGATCTCATTATTGATCTTTGTGGTTGTTTCACTTGAACTAGAATATCATCATCCTTACCTCACAAAATGCAACTTTGCCAAATAAATGAGCAAGTGCATCGATCCTAGACTCAAGTATAAAACCTGGGCTTATAGCAGCCTAATATTCTTCCATCAGACTTCTCACCAAACTCTTCCTTCCCTTCCAGTGCCTGATCATCCCAATTGGGATATATGGCCATACTCACTCTATTAGGCTATTGCTGCAGTCGAAGAGTGATTAGATACTCTTTACAAAGTAGAGTGAAACTTCTTCCCTTTCATTCAGTTCAGCAACTTCATTGACTGAACCCAAAGTGAAGTAGACCAGGAGTCTGCTTTATCTGATTATGACACTTGGGTAGACAAAGTGGAGTTTGATCTAAATGATCTCCCTCCTGCCCCACATGTCACTGTGAAAGAGGAGGCCATAGAATCACAACCAGCCATAAGAAAACTCTTGCCTTACCAAGGCATAGATTACATTGCACTTTACAGAGAGGCTCAGATACAGTAGCCCCTGTGAAACAACAAAGAGAAGACTCAATCAAAGAAAGACCAGTCAACAGGAGAAAAGTCATCAAAAAAAGGATGATAAGGAGACTGAGACCAGAAGAAGACAACTTGCATTCAGCAGTAGTCTTATGCCCTTTCCACACTCTTCACCTGCCAAAAGGATTCCGGCAGTAACCACTCTATACCATTTCTTTACTCTTTTCCACTAATCAATTTATTATGTCTCAACATCTTGTGGAAAACCTTGGCATTGGTAATCAAGCCTCTGCCAAGACCAAAACCAAGCAATCATTGATGAGTTCCACATGCATCTTACGAACACAAATAAACTGGCAGATTTGATTACTAAATCACAAAATGGTATCATGGATTTAAGGAGAATAATAACTGTGCTCTTCAAAAAGATCGACAGAATGGGTCAGCCACCCAGACAACTGGCTCTACCTCCAGCAGCGCCATCTGCTTCACATCCAGCACAAGAAAGTGGGATTTCCCACAAGATTGAAGTCTTTTCAGACCCTGGAGAATACAATAGTTCCTGGACTAAGTTCAAAGAATGATGGGTGAAAATCCAGGCCTGGCTCACCATTAACTAGGCAAATGTACAATGGGGCTTGTATGAGGCAGTGGTAGCTGTCCTCTCTTGCCTCAAAGGTCCAACTGCTTGGCAGTTTGCTTATACAAAGCTCATTGAAGGTCAGAGTTACATCTGGAACGCACTTGTCGCCAACTTAGAAGGATTATTCTGATCCACCAACCAAAAGGATTGGGCAAGAAGAGAGCTGTGCAAGCTTAAACAAGGAACAATGTCAACCAATGATTATATCATACAGTGAGCTCAAAAACCCTTTCCATGTTGAGCCCCAATGTGGTGTGTGAGGCACACTGCCACACAGTGTGGGAATTCCGCTTAGCTTTGGTGGAGTTATAAACAGTCCATACTCTTGGCTACAAGATTGCTCCCTAGGTCATGTGATTTGGTTGACAGGCTATAAAGATATAGTCAATTCAAAATGGTAATATCATGGAAAGGATTTTGAGCTTTTGAATTGCTGAGTAGGATCTCAGTCATATATTGTATAATTGCCATTGTTTGTTGGTACAAACAAAGATATACATATAACATATGGTTCCAAGGACTATATCTCCAGGCTGGGATTGACAACACCCACACCATCAATATATTGAAAAACAACATGAAAATGGAGATCATTCAACAGATCTTCCATCAAGGCAAGCAACAGACAGACATCATTGCTTATTTGAAAGAAATCCAAGAGGTTGGATCTGCCCATGAGGCATTCAATTTCTTCAAGGGAAGCTCAGCCTCATGCTTCCACTCAAGCGAGAGCAAAAAGGACCCTAATGCAATGAAGATAGGGGCCACTTCACAAGGCTGCTTTAGCTGCAGCAAGGATGGCCATAGGGCTGCTGATTGCAAACAGCCCAAAGTATGTAAAATGTCTGGACTGCAATTGGTTTGCTGGCAAACACAAGTTCTCTTGTAAGCATGGCAAGAAGCAAGCACACACTGCAAATAAAAAGGAAAAGGCTGCTGAGAGTTGGTGTTCCAACTCTGACAAAGAAGGACTCTCCCAGAATGAGGTTAAAAGTGCCCAAAAGAAAGAAGAACCTTGGCTTCGTGCGACAAAAGGAATGTTGTATGAAGTGTTAAAGTCTGAAGGTCCGGAGGAGCGGAGCTGTAAAGTCTGGGAGAGTCCAGAGCTCAGTCGCTGCCTAAGTTGGGCGAAACAACTGTATATGTATTTACCTGTAAAATCCGGGAGAGTCCGAAGCTACAGTAATTAGTCTAAAGTAATATGTATGAAGGGATCTTACTCACCTCAGTCACTGCCTAAGTCGGGCAAAACAACTGAGGTGCTAGATGAGAGAACTAGCTAATTTATAGTATGTGGTTAAGGCACACTCGTACCGAGCAAGTATGCAAACCTGATGCTATTCCAATAGGTATGTAAGTATCTTTACTAAGCGGCAGCGGTACTCTGAAGAATTTCTCCAGAGTTCTACTTTACATCTCCAGAGCGTTCTCCAGAGTTGCTTGCATTTTATCATGAAGAAGCCTCCGCTTACTTCAAGGACTCTTCTAAGAAGGGAAAAGGCAAGGTCTGAGAATCACTTAGGGTAGTTCAAAGGCAAAAATAGAAAAATCCAAAAACAGGTTTGATTATTTAAACATGGAGGATACTAACTCTGACAGTTCCACAGACTCTTTAGAGGTGTCTCCTAGTGAGCATGGCAGGGACATTAAACCTGTGCTTAATTCCTCTTCAAAACAAGAAAAAAATGAAAACCCTGATATCTGTTATGATCCATTTTCTTCTTTCATTGTTGCTTTCCTTTCACCTATGAAAACCCTTAAACATCAGACTAACAACCATGCCATTAGGGCTCCACATGGTCTTCTTCTTGATCTATATTACTTCGGTGACCTTCTCTTCTCTTCTTCGGACTCACCCGAATTGTACTGTTTAAGGAACCTTCCTTGATGTTCCATCGTATTCCTCATTTGTCATCAAAGTTCTTTAAACTTCCATCATATTCCATTGGCCCTTATATATGACCGATCCTACGACAATGTATTGTTACGAACCTAAACTCAGGGAACGTAAGGTTTTGGGAGTAACACGGGACCTAAACCAAAAAAGGAGAAGCTTCTAGAAAAGAGGTAAAAGCGGTAATGATTTTGATGACGATAAAAAATAACTCAAAAGAGTATAGCTTGCAATGGTACAAGATAAAGATCTTGGAGTTCTTCTGTACTTGGTTTGTACTAGGGCTTACTTTGCCTAGCAAGTATGCAACAGAGAATACTGGACGACTAGAATCGAACTGAAGAGTTCGAATCCAGAGGCCAGGGTTTATATAGCAATGGTAAGGACTGTGCTAGGGCTAAGGGTAGGCCCTAGGGGCGTAGGGTATGACATCATAGGAGAGATAGCTGAGTAAGTAAGAATAGAATGATGTCATGGATGTGCGATAAGGATCTGGACCAACGGTAATTAAATGAATGCGTTTACCATGTGTTGATCTAGAGTTGGAAGCCGGACCGTAAGATCTAGGCAGAGGTAAGGGATAAAACGAAGGTAAGGTTACCACGATCATGTGTGGGTCATTCCCAGGGTCACATGATGCGATAAGATAAGATAAAAGTGAAGAGAGTTAAAGGTACAGGGGTGTAAGGGGCGACCCCACCTTTAAGGGGGTACTAAGGCCAAAAAAGTAAGATAGCATGTAAGATCACAACATGTATCTCTTAACCTAGATCTACTCTGGAATATACCTTGTACATCGTTCTTGGATCTCTATAAGTCTCCTGGCTACTTTGAGTGCCAGCTTCGTCCCTTGAACCCTTGAAACTCTGGTAGCCATTCTGCTATCAGTCTTAAGGAGACGATCTCTCCTCTCTCTGAAAAACCCAGAACCCTTGACCCTAGAGTCTACACTTGGTCCCATCCTGGTTCAAGCATAACAATATCTATGTTCAAAATGTGAACTTGGGATGTGAGATCTTAGTCCCAATTCACATTGCTTTGCAAGACACTCCCAAGGACATGCTCAAAATAGAAGTGTTACTTGATAGTGGAGCTAATACAATATCTATCGATAAGAAGTGGGTTACTAAGCAAAAGCTTCCCCTTTGAGTGTTATGCAATCCCATTAATGTCTACAATGTGGATGGCATGAAGAATCAGGCTGGAAAGATAACACACAGCACTGATATAATTATTGACTTCAAGGGACACAAAGAATGTGTTACCACAGAAGTTACTGATTTGGGGTTAAATCAAATGATCCTCAGATATACATGGCTGAGGTGCCACAACCCTTGCATTAATTGGATTACTGGAGATGTTGAGTTGACGAAATGTCCTCAATACTGCCATGCTTTATAGCTGGCACCAGTCTTTGCACGACTTGTTGAAAAAGAGGAGCGAGATCTCCAATACAAAATACAAGCAGTGTTAGAATGGCTAGAGATTGCCACCGCTGAGAAAAACAATACAAAAGAAGAAAAGAAGCCTATGGAGAAAGAACTTGTTCCTGAGGCATATCACGACTATTTAAAGGTCTTCTCAAAAGGAGAAAATGAATGCATGCCAATAAGGAAACCATAGGATCATGCAATAGATATGAAAGAGTCATTCATGCTAAAGAAAGGCTGACTGATTCCACTGTCCCCATCAGAACAAGAAGAAGTCACTGCATTCATTAATGACCAGCTTAAAGAGGGTTATATTAGGCTCTCTAAATCACCACAAACGTCACCAGTGTTTTTTGTGCCAAAGAAAGATAGCAAGAAGCAGATGGTTCAGGACTACCACTATCTAAATTAACACATGGTTAAAAACAATTACCCACTACCATTGATCGGTCAGCTCATTGATAAATTAAAAGGAGCTAAGCTCTTTACAAAAATGATCTCTTTGTGAAACCAGAAAAATGTTCTTTCAGTAAGCCCAAGGCTGATTTCCTTGGCATGATTGTAGGACAAGACAGAATTTGCATGGACAATTCCAAGGTCTTACATCAGGGGAGTGGTGAAATTTTGACCAAGGTTTATCTACAATTACCTTATTCATCACTTATCTCCTAATGTATTATTCTGATGGTCCAATTGATTAGGTCAGATATGGCTGGATTTATTAGACACCCATGATGAGAATAAGCTATGGTGCTGAGTATGAACACATTTGTTGTTGTTGTGTGTTTGGCCAGATGCTGACAGTCTGCACCTCTTGTCATGTGCTCTCTTGCTAATGATAACCAACAACAACCAGCCTCCTGACTATTCCGATGACTTTCAGCATTCTTACTTGCCTTGCCATGCTTTCAAGCAGTGTGTCAATGGAGCAGACTGCTTGTTTCAAGAGCACCTGAAAAGGCCTGCCTAAATCCCCTCAGCAACAATTTACAACAATTTGATTTTCTTTATCACTTTTACCATCATTATGTGTCTGGTCAGATCCTGACAGACTGTGCCTCTTGCAGGATGACTCAACCTGATAAAGTAGACCTGATGCTAGCAGATTTATGTTTGAGACAAGGTATGTCATGCTTGCATTCTTTCATTGTGCACTCTTATGCTGATGACAACTGATGACAACCAACCCCCTGACCACTCCAATCACCTGTAGCTCACTTACTCACCTTTCCATACTTCCAAGCAGTGCACAAATGGAGCAGACTGCTTGTTTTGAGAGCACCCAATAAGGCCTGCATAAATTCCCTCAACAGCAATTCACAACTATCTGATTTTCTTTATCATATTTATCACTGTTATATGTCTGGCCAGATACTGATGAACTGTGTCTCTTGCAGGATGACTCAACCTGATAAAGTAAATACAATGCTGGTATGATGATGTTTGAGACCATGTACATCATGCTTGCATCCTTTCGTCATGCGCTCCCTTGCTGACAATAATCAACAACAACCAACCTCCTGACCATTCCAATGACTTTCAGCATGCTTACTCACCTTGCCATGCTTCCAAGCAGTGTGTCAATAGAGCAGACTGCTCATTTGGAGAGCACCTGATAAGGTCCATATGAATTTCCTCAACGGCAATTTACAACTATTTAATTTTCTTTATCACTTTTACCATTGTTATGTGTCTGGCCAGATCCTAACAGACTGTGCCTCTTGCAGGATGATTCAACTCAATAAAGTAGACCCAATGCTAGCCAATTGACATTCAAGACAAGGTATGTTGTGCTTGCATCCTTTTGTTGTGCACTCTTCTGGTGACAACAACAACAACTAGTCTCCTGACCATTCTGATGGCTTTCAGCATGCTTACTCACCTTGCCACACTTCCGAGCAGTGCCCCAATGGGGTAGACCACTTGTTTTGAGAGTGCCCAACATTTGATAATTTTCAGCATTGCTGGATAAGTGCATAAATACGTTGAGTATCCACAGTGATAACAGCCACCTCCCTCTCCTTGTACTCTGCCCACTTTTGGCATATCCTTGCAAGCACACTGTTCATAGATGGAAGCCACTTGATATCAGAGTAGAGCAGACATATCTGGCTGAAATTTCATTCTGGTTACCACCATGTCTGTGTAATGAATCATTGCACTTCATCATTGCATTTCTTTCTTCTTACTTAACGTTTACTACTGATCACATCTACTGATCATTTGTTCTCTTATCAGACACTTTTATCTTATCTTATCACATCACATGACCTATCATGTGACCGTGGTAACCTTTCCTTTATATCACATGCTCTAGACTTCAGTCTGAGCTTCCACATCTAGACTCCATATGGTAACCTCATTCTTTTAATCTCCATGTTCTAGATTCCTTATCGCTTCCCATGATGTCATTCCTTACTCCTTATTCATCCCATTCCCACATGACATCATACCCTACGACCAGTTTCCTTATGTAGCAAAGTTACCTATTTTGTATCATGGTCTGTGCGCCTAGCACACTTGTATAAATACTGGTCGCCACTGTAGACGAACTCCTCAGTTCATTTATAGTCAATCTCATATGTCCTAAGCCTAGTGCTAAGCAAGTCACTCTCCATCCTTAGGGCATCTGCTAGTGGTTACCAAACCCACAGTGATCTACAGATCTCAAGTGAACTCAAGTGGTCTACTATGACCTTATCCATCGAGCGTCAACATTATAAGTCCTCACCTATTATGCCTTATCATTTTATCTTTCTGTGTTGCCATTTAGCTCACGATGTATCTGCTAAAGCAATCTGATAATACGCTTCAGTCTGACACTGAAGAATAGTAAACCTATTGGTTCCACCATGTCAGTAGCTGATCCACCTCATCTTTTTCATCAGAGTCATCCAGCAGCTCAAGAATGTTGTTATAAAATCGCTCAGATTCTGTCACATGGTCAGTGCGAGAAAACACTTGAGTGGACATTAGTGCAAAATGGACCTTCAAGCATTGTTAATGATGTGATGTATTAATTCAGAGCACATACCTGAGTTGACATGTAAGCAAGGGAAGCCTTTGTGACAGATCACATGCCATGAATACAGGCATTTCCAGACTGGGTCTTTCTGGTATCCTTTTAAGTATGCTTTTTGCTACACTCTGAAGTACACTTTTGGGTACACTGTGTGTACACTATTTGCTATGCTTTTGTGTATGCTTTTGCTACACTTTAAGCTACACCATTTAGCAAGCTTTGTGTACACTTTGATATATACTTTTTGTACACTTTTGCTACATTTTGTGATGTAGGCTGTGGATAAGGAGTCATTGTAGGTCACTGTAGTGCTGTACTAGTGTTGTGCTATAGCACTGTAGGCAGCTGTGGTTACTGTACAAAAAAGGGTGATTTGCTGATACTACTGTAAGATACTGTCATATTACTGTAGTAACCTGTGGCACTGTGGCAAAACAAGGGTTTTGCAGATGGACATGCCAGGAGGAGATTTGAGCGACTTGGCATGGTTGAAGGGTGCTGAGAGTGAACTGTTGCACCTGAACATTGCACACATTGTCCACATTGACTGGGCAGGTTCCAAGAGTGACCTGGAGCAGCATGTCATCGATCTGAACTCACCAAATTGAGATTGTAGGCCAGGAGGCCAGTTGAGCCAGTTGGACAAGTTGGCAGACAATGAGGATGAACTGGCATGCAGGAACATTGGTAACAGCATCCATATCAACAGAACATGCCATGGGAACAATCTGATGTGGTGTGTTGACAAACTGAAGTTGCCAAGTCAAGATATGGCATAAGGAGGTGATTTGGCCAAGTCAAGGACATTGAAAGTCGTTGAGGGCAATTTGGAGTTCCAAACAAATGGCGATGAAGTTGGATGCAATGAGGGAGAGTGCCAGATGGATGGCATTATGAGCAGTGCACACTGCAACTCAATACAAGTTGAAACACAATTGCTAGCTGAAGAGGAAGCAAGTCAGCACAAATGGTATGAAAGCAAAACAACCAATGTACCTAGGCCATTCACACTGCCCAGCAACAACCCCCAATGACCTATTGAGGCCGTGAACCTGCCATGTCATCATGGAAAGACAAAATCGTGCACTATGAAAATCAGTCAAGTCCGATCGATAAAATAGACTTACCAGGTCACATTCATGTTGAAACCTTTTTGGGCTGATCAGATGTCTTGAAGATACCTTGAAGGTCTTGTATATGGATTATAAAGTCTTGGGGACTAACCCCATAGTGCTGAGGATGAATGCAGCATAGCAGACAGTGACAAAGATGAGATTGCACACTCACAGTCAGCCACCACACTAGCTGAGCTGTGACTTTCCCCTTTAGGAAACTGCTTGTGTGCACACCTATCGGATGCATACAGACTACTTACATGGTGCAAATACTGCACATGAACTATGGAATACCATTGGTTTTATTGGTAACCATTCTACAGGTATTTAGATTTCTTTTCTTCTGAGCAAGCATCCCAGCTTGAAGCCTTATGTTTGAGGGGGAGTGTTGGAATTATTTGGATATATTTAGTAGCTTATGTAAGCACAAAAACATCGGACCATAGTACAGTAGTTACTACCCTCTAGTGACTACTACATTCTACAGGTACAGTATACTTCTACTTACCTTAATATAGTGACTACTACATTCTACAAGTATGATCTCCACTTCCTTGGATTTGCCCACACCAGACAAGGATTGTTTAGAACTGATAACCAAGTTGTGGGCTTTGCTTGTTGTCTCAGAATCCAGGGGAGCCAACAGTGCATCAAGGAGGTCCGAATGACCAAACGAATCCAATACCATCTTCACTGCTTCCTCAGCCTCCGCCTTCCACTCCGCCTTCAGTCTTTCAACCTCCTTCATCTTCTCCACAACATGACCTTCAACAAGCGTCTTGACGCCATGATCTTGCACCTTCTGCAAGCAGTTATGAAGGTGCAACTATTCATTGTTAGCTCCTCACTTCAATCTGGTTTGTGTGTGCACACACCAGTCCACTTTCCCATTCCTTTGCCCACATCCCTTACTCTTCCACCAATTCCTCTTTATTCTCCAGAACCATCATTCTGATGTCAAAGACCAGATTGTTGGCCAATCATAGCCCTTTCACCACCAGTGCCTTCAGATTGTTGTTGATAGGAGCATGAGTAAAAGTGAGGATGTCGGATACAGATGACATAACGAGTGTAATGATAGAGCACAAAAGAAGCAAAGCATGCTTGTGGACTTGGGATTTTCAAGGTCAGAACACAGCTGCATCATGTGACTGACTGGGGACAGTCAGTATCTAAGACCCCCATGGATATAGGAGCTACTAGCTCCCTATGTTTGTAGATTCTCCTTTTCCAGAATTCTGACAATCTCCTACTGTCCTTCAAGTATCAGCAAGTTGTCCATCACATTCTGTGTCCATCCACATCTGATCCAGGATTAGCCATATATATCCATTTCAATCTGTTTCAATCTGTATCTTCCATTATCATTTGAAACACCAGATGTTTACCTAATCTGCAAATCAGTTAGAGATCCAGATTTCTTTCTTTATTTAACCTCTGTATATTTGTGGCAAATCTCTCCATTGTCAGCAAAGATACCATAGCTTAAGATCTTGTGGTGTCATTCTGTGAAAAGATATTTCGGTATCCAATAGTCCAGGGAATGCCAGGACTATAAAATGTTGTACCTTTTTGAGAATTATCATCATCTGTTTTGCCCTCTGATATGTGGGATCATGTCTTGCAAGTCTCTCATCTTCATTCTCATCATCCACCTCAATCCAGTCCTTATCCTAGACTGGAATCATTTTTCTTTGTCATTTTCATTTCTTTTGCAGTCCAGTATCGACCAGACTGCTGTTGTTTGCACTTGAGTCCACCTATGTCTATCCCTTCTTCTTTAAAACCCTTACTTGAACCCCTTGGGACAAGTTTACTTCACATCCATTTTATCTTACCCTTTTTCTTGACCTTTGACTTTAGTTGAGGTCACGATCACTCCTGTTTGTATCTTTTCAATGCAATAAAATCTTCCCTTCTAAGGGGATCCCCTAAAGGTATCAGAGGCTAAGAAACAAACTAGGGAAAAATCCCTTGGCTTCACTCAACCCTGTGAATCGGATATGGGTAAAAATGAGAGAGGTGAGACAAAATGCGATGTCTGAGGAGCATAAACAAGTCTAATCCAAGTGTTGTGACCTTCAAGGACTACGTCCCAAGATTAAGGAGCAAAGGCTAAACCTAATGCTCACGATGCAAGACACTCAGCAGACAAGACACACTACTGGATGAAAATAGGGAGAAGAAGAAGGAGTTTCCTTAATACAAAGCCTTGGAGGGCAAAGTACAAATGGATTAGACTGGGGATTCCAGTCGCAATGTATCTACTTTATATACATTTGAGAATTGTGCACAGACCAAGCAGTGCGTGAGAGTAACTACTCAAAGAAGATAAGGTGGTGAAGTGGGAATAGAAGAAGAAAAGAAGAAATGGAGATTAAATACATGAGGCATGATGTCATATGACATCATGGGTCTAGCCTCAGGTCATATGATAGTTTGTATAGTTATGTGCTGATCATGTGATCAAGAAAGAAAAGTATAAGTTTGAAAAAGTTTGAAAATATAGTAATATCATAACAGAGGAAAGGATGGGGGTTTTTATGTTGTTTCTGAGGATGCCATTCTATGCAGGTGGGGATTAGAGAAACCATGGGATGATCAAGAGAAATTGGAATGAATAGATTGGAATGCGCTCAATTTTGAGTGGTAAATTCAAGTAGGCAGAAGGCAAGGTGAATGTGTGGGACTCTGGGAAGGCTTATAGCAGATTGGGGGAGGCAGTGGAAAGGTGGTGGGCAAGGTGGTGGGCAGGTTGGGGGGAAAGGCAACATCAGGAAACCTATATTTTAGCCAAGTTGTCTAACTCAACTAATCTGCTAATTTTAGGACATTTAGATGATATTAGCTACTTAGATGATCTAAAAGTAGTTACTAAATGGTTGAATTACCCTAATTGTCTTGTTTCAAATCATCTAAGTAACTAATATTATCTAAATGCCCTAAAATTAGACAGATTAGTTGAGTTAGACAACATGGCTAAAACATAGGTTTCCTGATGAAGGCAGTCTGCAAGGCAAAGTGGCATACAAGACAGCAAGGAGAGGGAGCAGAATATGAATGTTATATATGATCGCATTTGAAACTGTGATCAAGTTGTAGTTACCTTACCAAAAGCTGCTGCAGCTGATGATCCAGACTCACCCCCATACAGAGCAACAAACTAGATCCCAAACTGTCCAATTTCTGGATGTTCTCCTCCAGGTTGTGTTTTTTGGGCCAGATGTATCTGAGGATCAGAGAATTCCATCCAAGATTGGTAACTTCTGCCATGACACATTCCTTATGACCTTTGAAGTCAATAATGATATCTGCCAAATGTGTGATGTGACTTTCTTCACCCATGTTTTATCAATAAAGATAGTATTTGTAATGAAGTGACAATTTCTCTTTCTATCTTTTTCTTTGATCTTATCTTATCTGATCTTATCAAGCCACACGTTTATCTAATCTCACAACATATGCTGGACTTGTAACTTTCCTTTCTTCTTCTCTCATGCTCACAGACGCTTATAGTTACATTCGTTTCTCACAAGATCTCATCTCGTTCACACGTTCATTACCATATGTACTTCTTTTCATTTCTGCTTTATGCTTCCATTCTTTCCCACGGTTATTCCCGTGCTATGCTTCTCTTCCATTCTGCCACACCATGTGTGTGCAGCATGTATTTAATTACCGTTCTTCATATGTCTACATGTAGTAGTGTACAGCTTGGTCTGTGCGCATTATGCCACAGTATATAAACCCCAAGGGACCACTGGATGCTCTCCAGTTTGGTTCTCTTGGTCTTTCCCTTGAGATCATATCCCCTCCTCCCCTGAGTTCAGTGATAACCTAGGTCCTAAAAGCTTAAGGACTTCAAGGTTGTTTCAGTATTAGCTCCTGAATCGAGCAGAGCCTCAATCTTAATGTACTGATGAAGAGTATATTTTTTTCTTTTTGTTTAGGAGAATTACAGTAAGCACTGATTTTACCATTCCAGCTGCACTTATTAGAGATGCTCCCAACATATGAGAAGGAATGTCTGTTGACCCTTCTATATCTGTGTCATCAATGGTTAGATAATCAAACCTATTTTTGGATTTTATAGTTTCTGCCTTCAATCCACCTAGATCAGATCTTGGATGCAGCCTTTTCCCTTCTTGCCTTTGGATGTAACAAAGTGACAATTTCTCTTTATCTTATCTTATCTAATCAAGCCACACAATTATCTTATTGCACAACATGGACATGGACTTGTAACCTTTCTTTCTCTTTCTCTCATATTCACAGACACTTTCCTCTATTTAGTTATATTCATGTTCACACAAGATCTCATCTCATTCCCACATTCATCTCCATATGCTTCTCTTGAAATGTCTGCTCTATGCTTCCATTTCTTCTCATGGTAATTACTATTCATGCTTCTCTTCCATTCTGCCACACCATGTGTTGGTATCATGTCTTTAATCTCCATTACAGTATCATATGTACTGTATGTACAGTACTATTGTAGTAGTGTACAGCTTGGTCTGTGTGCATTATGTCATAGTATATAAACCCCAAGAAACCACTGGATACCCTCCAGTAAGGACTTTAAGGTTGTTTTATTGGAAGCATCAGCAAGGAATGCGCAGGCCTCTTCAAACGACATTCCTTTAGTTGCCTTGACCCAATTGTTGGTACTTTCATTGGAAGCATCAGCAAAGAATGTGCAGGCCTCTTCAAACAACATTTCTTTAGTTACCTTGACCCAATTGTTGGTACTTTTATTGTCTTCCCAGGATGTGTTTAACATTAAGTAGTACATGTATACTTTTTGTAACTATATTGCCAACATGTCATAGACATATCTGAAGAGGAAATCAACAGGTGAAGTCATATGTAAGAGGACTTGTGAGCATCAACTGGAATGAACCACCATATCAATAGGAGATATTGAAGATGTTATGGTGGAGTTGCTTTAGGCATGCATTGAAGTATTGTGTTGTATTCTACTATTAATGTAATGAAGTGACAATTTCTTTTCCTTATCTTATCTTGATATTATCTTATCAAGCCATGTGATTATCTAATCTCACAACATAGATGTGGACTTGTAACTTTTCTTTTCTTTCTCTTGCGCTCACAGATGCTTCTTCTTCATATAGTTATATTCATGTTCCAACGAGATCTCATCTTGTTCTCACATTCATTACCATATGTTCTTCTTTTTCATCTCCACTTATGCTTCCATTTCATTCCCACAGTAATCACCGTGTATGCTTCTCTTCCATTCTGCCACACCTCATATGTGCAGCATGTATTTAATCTCCGTCATCATATGTACATATGTAGTAGTGTATAGCTTGGTCTGTGCACATCATGCCATAGTATATAAACTCCAAGGAGCCCACTGGATGTCCTCCAGTTTGGTTCTCTTGGATTCTTTCCTTGAGATAAAAGTCCCCTCCATAAGATCCCTTCACTCCTGAGTTCAGTGACCAGCCTAGAATCTAATTCCTTGCAGTCTTTAAGGTTGTTTCATTAGAACCAAACTTCTTATCCTACCCTCGTCACCAAACTCAGAAAATTTTGACTTCGCGAAAGACAAGTGTGTCATCAATGTCAAGGAACATTTCACAGGCTAAAGATTTCGCCCAGTGTTGTTCACTCCTCCTTGTCCCTACTCACCTGCGCTAACGCCCATCAAATGGGCTATTAACTCGCTCAGCAACCTTAACCAAAGGTTGCAATGTTTCAGAGCAGAACTCCAGCACAGCAATGAGCAGTTCTTAAGAGTGGAATCCTTAGAACTGAGGTACCCAAGTGAGACCCCTGAGAGAACCCTGTCACCCTTTGACCAAGTGCTCACTATTATTCAACATGAGCTTTTCCTATATGACCTTTATGGCGAATACCCGTCAAACGTTTATCTTCCTCTAGTCGAAAGAGGAACCCCGCTTGAAGTAGACCAGGAGTCACTTCTTTTGGATTATAGGACTGAGATCGATGAGGCAGAGTTTGATCCAAATGACTTACTGCCTGCACCTCCAGTCAAAGAGAAACCTGTAGAAGAACTGCTTGCAGTTCCTGAATGGGAGTTATTGCCTTATGTATGCACAGATTTTATGAGAGTTGTTGAAGAAGGGCATATCCCTCTCCTCAACCTCAAAATGAAACACCAGGTAGAGGTAGTAATACCTGTCAAAAAGAGGAAAGTAGAAGAAAGGAAAAAGATTGTCCGTCTCAAGCCAACAGATGACGAAAAGATTACGGCAAAGGTCTTACACCCATGCCACACTCTCCATCTCCCTAAACGATTCAGGGATTAATTACTCTTACATCACTTTCCTCTCTTCACAATGTCACAAGCTTTCATTGATGTATGGGGAGTTGGAAACACGGCAACAGGACAACAACAAAATGATGTCTTGATTGCAGAGTTTACCTCCTTCCAACAAACTCATATCTATGATGCAAGGAAGAATGGATGCTCAATAGCATCCATTAAATCAAATTGCAAATGACATCGCAGCAATAAGGGGAAACTGTTGCAACCTTCAAGAACAATGTCCCAAGATCAAGGAGCAATGACTAAATTGTATACTCCAATGCAGAGCACTTGGCAGACAAATACACACAACTGAATGAAATAGAAGAGGAGGAGGAGTTTTTTTAATACCAAGCCTTGGAGGGCAAAGTACAAATGGATTAGACTGGGGATTCCAGTCACAAAGTGTCTACTTTATATACATTTGAGAACTGTGCACGGACCAAGCAGTGCGTGAGAAGTATTACTAAAAGAAGGTAAAGTAGTGGAGTGGGAAAGGAAAAAGAGGAAAAGAAGAAGTGGAGATTAGATACATGAGGTATGATGTCATATGATGTCATGGGTCTAGCCTCAAGTCAGGTGATTGTTCACATGGTCACGTGCTGATCATGTGATTAGAAAAGGAAAGATGATAAGTCCAAAAAAGTTTGAAAATATGGTATATCATAACAGAAACATTGTACCACCCCCACCAGAAGCACCAGCAGGACTGTCTGCTCTACCACCAGCACAAGGAGGGGGGGAAATTTCTCGAAAGATAGAGATATTCTCTGACCCTGGCTCGTACAATGGGTTAAAAGCAGAGTTTGAAGAATGGTGGGTAAAGATTCATGCTTGGCTTGATCTCAATTGAGTACACTCCTACAAAGCAGTAGTCGTGGTCTTGTCCCACCTAGAAGGCAAAAGTGCAGGGCATTTTGCCCAAACAAGACTAGCTCAAGGCCTGAGCTATAAATGGGCAACTCTAGTAACAGAGATCGAGAGTCTATTCCAATCAACCAATCAAAAGGATTGGGTGAGGAATCAACTTGCTGATTACAAACAAGGATCTCTCCCAATTGATGATTATATCATCAAATGGCAAGCCCTGTATTTCCAGGCACAAATTGACCCAATGCATGTGATTACACTGTTGGAAAAGAATGTCCAGTCCAACATTATCTGTCAGATATTTGAAACTGGAGCAAGGACAACAAATGTGGATGTATATCTCACAGAAATTCAAGAGGTCACCAACAACATACAGGCCTTCCGCTACGTAAATTCGGGTTTTCAGAAAACCTACCAAAATCTGGAAAAGATGAGAAAGACCCCAATACAATGGATATCAGGGCCACAACTTTAGGGTCGTGTTACAACTGTGGCAAGTCTGGCCACATAGTCAAGAACTGCAAACAGACAAAAGTGCAGTGCCCTGACTGCAGATGGCTCAGGGGAAAGCATGAATTCTCCTGTAAAAAGGCGAAGAAGGCGGCCCACAAGGCCAAGAAGCAAGAAGAGTCTTCAGACTCTGATTCAGACTCTGATGCTGGAGCCACATCCTGGGAAGACAATAAAAGCACCACCAATTAGGTTAAAGTGACAAAAGGAATGTCATTCAAAGAAGCCCGCATGTTCTTTGCTGACACTTCCAAAGGCAAGAAGGGAAAAGGCAAGGCCTAAGATCTGATCTGGGTAAATTGAAGGCAAAAATAGAAAAACATAAAAACAGGTTTGATTATCTAATCATTGATGACACAGGTGTCGATGGATCAATGGACATTTCTTTTCATACGTGGGGAGCATCTCTTACGAGCACAGCTGGAATGGTAAAACCAGTGCTTAATTCTCCTAAACAAAAAGAAAAAGAGTTTCAAATCCCAGATGATATCTATGTCTGCAACGTAAAGATGAGTAATGAAATCCTCATTCCTCTATATGTTGCTTCCACAGAAACTCCTAACGACTTTGCAAAGATAGAAGCATTGCTCCATTCAGAAGCTAATACTAGTGGCATTCATAGTACACTTATTAGGCTCTGATTGGTTACTGTTTTGCCACTGAAATGCCACTGATGGGGGCAGACAACCTGGTCGGAGTTTCAAAATATGTCTCCCCACCGACCTCACGTTCGCCGCTCGACACGACTAGCTATTGCTCGAAGTCTTTTCCACATGATGTCAGGGTCCCAGAAAGGACAGCCAGCAAGACCAGAAAATCTACCTCAAAGTATTGGACCAACTACGTCTACCAGGGGCAGGGCCCCCTCACGAGGCAGAAACAAAGGGAAAAAGAAAGCTACTACTGAAACACCAGTTGCGACATCAGCATCCACCAAATCGGCAGCCCCGAGGGCTTCTAATATCACCTGGGATGAAGGTCGGGTTCAAGAACTTGTCAACTGGCTCGTGACTCGCCCTGCAGATCGACATGTCTTATACCACGATAAGAGCCATTCTAATGCTGTCACCGTTCCTCCAGGCAAGAAACCATTGGGGAAGCAAAAAAAAGATATCCATGGAGCCATTGCCCACCATATCTTTGAAGGACATGACCCGTCATTTGTGGGCAATCTGGATAGATTTACAACATCTGTAGCAAACCGCCTTACAGTGTATGTTGATCCTTCATCAATCCTCACTGATCTCAACTAATCAACCAACTTAGCATGAAGCGTGACTATTGAAAGTGGCGGCATCGCCTTAAGCAAACTGGAGAAGGCATTGAGCCAGGTGGACCAAACCCAAACCTTATGAGTGCGTTCATGCCATCACTCACTGACCAATGACCGTTTTTAATTCAGCCCTCATAGGCCAAATTCAAGCCAAGTTTCCTCACTTTGACGAACTGGATCAGATCTGGAGGGGAATACCTGGCTTTGACAGTGAGCTCATTACATCAGCTCCAAATGTTGATCATTCGCAGAACCTGTTAAATCTCGTACAAAACAAGTCGGTGGTAGATGATGCAGTTCATGAGGAAATGGACGAGGACTTGGAGGATCCTCCTTGGGCTAAGGAGGAGCTTGTTGCTGACGGAGATGAGCCTGTGCTCAGCTCCAATCAGCTCACTGACTCGGAGATGCAGGTTGACAACAACAGCTGGCTGGCAGTTGGAGACAAGGATTTGTATGGGTTGTACGATGATGGCCTTGCGAATGATGATAGCAATGCAGATATGGATCAACTGATTGCTGGACCATCAGTTCCCAAAGTGAGTTCCAGAACTATGGGAAAAAGACTCGTTACTAAGCTCATTATAGCTGGGTACTTCACAGTGCCTTACTCCCAGTTGATCTGTGCCATCTTCTGCTCAGCTGATACCCCCCTGTCATTGAACTTCACTTCTGGACTTGGGCCTTTCACCAAGATGAGAACACCGTCACATGATGGCTGCATTAACTGTCAAAAACCTTACAGTCGTCCTCCTTCCTCCACAAAGTCATCGACCAGTCTTCCCTCCAGTTTCGCCCCTTCCACGACTGGCTCTCTTACAAAAAAAGCTTCCACTATCTCAGCACGTATCAGAGAGGGGCTTGATAAGTTTGGTGAGGTCATGAAGGATGCCAAATCTCGTGCGGAAACAGTTGAAGCCCATCGTACCCATCGCAGTATTGCAAAGATGAACTACCTGCTTAGAGATCGAGAGCTCTCTACCCAGCGCAAGCAGGCCAGTCAAGAGATTGTGAATGCAGAGCTCCAGTTCAGGCATCAACACAACCTTGGCGAGCAACAGATCCAGCTCAAGCAACACGAAGAAAACCTTGCCCAGCTTGAAATAGAGAAGATGCAGCTACAGGTCAAGTTGTTGGAAATGCAAATGGGTAGGCCTGGGGGAGATTCTTCGGCTTAATTGTGCACCATCCCACACGTTCATCTCTTCCATCTAGTACTATGGCATTGTGGACCATCTTTCTTTCACTCCCTCGTCCCCCCATTCTTCACTCTGAGCCCCTGCTGGTGCCGGTTCATCGGTTGTATCTTTTTCTCCATCTGTTTGCATTTTGTCCTACTGCATGTTGTGATTTTCAGAAATACAATGTCCGTTCTATTTATTCAAGCATCCCAAGATATGTAAAGAGACTTCGCATCAAATCTGCATGGAACGCTTGCCCTGGTGTTCCCTCGGCAACTTCCACCACAACTGGCGCCAATTGGTGTCCTTGTTCCCTACCCTCCCGCTGTGCCCACCCCATCGTTCTCTCTATCCCAAGTGAGTCCTTCAAATGAATTATCATATTATGCAGTATTATGCAGCACTGGGCCCAATGCAGTGCTATCCGAAGGTCCTGCTCATGTCACATCTTCAGATGAAGCTCGCACAATGATTGGAACTGCCCCTTCAAAGCAGCAAATGCATGCTCAACGCAGACACGAACCTTTTGAATACATAAGGCATTCAGCTACTCGTTGACACACACATGCACTAACCTTTGACAGATATTTATTATATAGATTTTTACCCCGTGATAGGGCAGTGCTTCGTGTTGCTTTAAATGGGACAACACACCATGGCTGCAATGGATATGCACTGTCTGCCCAA
>JBBPNW010000329.1:0-19720 GCA_038091115.1 Rubroboletus rhodosanguineus
ATGACCAAGGTGGTTGCACATGATGCGTGATCACGAACGCAAAATCAGTGCAAGTCAATGAGCACAGATTGACATAACTTGTGACCTTGATGATCCCAGAGGCCCTATAAAAAAGGCGCGATGTGAGCTCATTCTTCTTCGTCTCCAAACCACTTCACGGTCCCTCTCTTGTAATGAAATATCTCGTTTCATTCGCTTTAGCTCTAGTTGTTGCTCAAGCAACTCCGACCAAGCGTGCCAGTCCTCTGGGTATTGATGTCTCTAGCTATCAGCCCAACATCGACTGGACAACTGTCGTCAATAATGGTATCCAGTTCGCATACATCAAGGCTACTGAGGGGACATGTTCGGCCATTTGATTTGTCTCTCCTGTCTATGTGCTGAGTTACACTGCTTCTTTTTAGCCTACATCTCGCCCTCTTTCAGCTCTCAGTACACTGGTGCTACGAACGCTGGCCTCATCCGTGGAGCCTACCATTTTGCACACCCAGGTTCATCTTCGGGTGCCGCCCAGGCTACGTACTTCCTGAACCACGGAGGTGAGAGACCGCTCTATATGGTGTCATGATCTAATCCTCTGTCAGGTGGCTGGTCTGCAGATGGGATTACCCTTCCCGGAGCGCTGGACATTGAATGTCGGTCGTGTCTATCCCAATTGATGAAGAGAGCTGATCCCCAGATAGATAACCCTAGCGGTGCCGAATGCTATGGCCTGACGGCTTCCCAGATGGTCTCGTGGATCCATGATTTCTCTAATACATACGAAGCTTCCACGGGCCGGTAACGAAACTCCATACCTACTATAAGCAACGGACCTGACTATGTTTTTATAGTTACCCAGGTGATCTACTCCCCCCGACTGATGCGCATCACAGCTTGTTAACACCAATCCTGTAGTCATCTATACCACAACCGACTGGTGGACCACTTGCACTGGCAACAGTGCGGCCTTTGCCGCTAACAACCCGCTTTGGATAGCGGATTGGGCCTCTACTCTTGGTCCCCTTCCTGCGGGATGGGCATACACTTCCTTCTGGCAGTACGCTGACTCCGGCCCGAACCCCGGTGATGCCGATCGCTGGAACGGTGACTACGCTGGCTTGCAGAGGTATGCTTCTCACCGAGACTCGAACGGTATATAAATTCACTGGTTTGGTTCAAAACAGAATGGCTCGCGGTTCTTGAAGTCCAGAATGGCGTGCACATGCGATCATGCCTACGACGAGCAGGGGTATATCATCGTGTATTGATAGTATTTGATGTGATTCTTTTGAACTGCTGAATGTTGCAAACCAAGAACGAGAACCCATTGCAACTTGCTGATGTAATTCTTCTGGTGTGCAGCATTGTACAGCCTTTCAAGCTGTTGAACCACTTCTTGCTCGCTCTTCCTCATGACTGCTCGACGGGCCTTGCTATCGCAGGCACTACCGAAAAGAGTACTTGCAATTTGATTCATTGCGAGACTTTCTCCGTAATCAAAAAGGCCATCGGTGTTTACAGGCTAGAGGCTCTCCGCTCCTGAATCATTTTCGCAGAGCCGCTGGCGCTCAGAGTCTGCCGACGACAAGAGATTTCTCGTGACCTTCATGATCCAACAAGACACCGGCGACGCAGAGTGCATAGGGATCACAAGTTACGAACTTTCCCTAGTCAGACATCCAGATTTGGTCCTCGGATGGATCTATGAGAGCCCGCTCGTATCAAGTGAAGCGGGGAATCACACTAACGTGGTGCTGTAGCACATACTCTTTCGTGTTGCGGCACAAATCTTGCTTGCTCGTCATTTCGGTTTCTTTCACGACCTATTCACGTTGCCACAACCTGCCCCAGGCGCCAAGTCTGTATCGAGGACCGTACGGTGCTCCCCCTCCATGACGCACCCGAAGACGTTGCCAACCTACTCACGGTGTTGGTAGACAGTCCTTGAGTCGTGTTATCACACGCGATCCCTTCCTTCGCTCAGCATTCTTATATTAATGGAGCTTTGGAAACAATGACCCTGCCGATTTTCAAGTCGTTTCTAGGATCCTACGTCTTTTTCACCAAGTACGTGTGGATTCTCTGACACTGCGTCACAAAGCCCTCAATCACCCCTCTGTCCCTTGCTCTCTCACAGCTTGTGATCAATCGGTCGACGCACCATCATTATTACTGCCTGCTTTCTACGACCTTTCCCGACCCGGTTTCTCACAAACGTCGCCGTACCGACGATCTTGAGACCGCGTGAGTGATTTCCCTGTGCAGATCCAGCATTTTGACGACTCCAACTTAACGATGCATTGCCATTGGTGTCATCCTAGTTGTCACGGGGTAGAAGCTCGTATGGAGAGCATGTGATTATTTGAATGGTCTGTGCGAATACGCACCTCGCCAAAAATAGTCCAAGCCTCTTTGTTATCCCCACTAGCCTCGATACACAAGTTGCACCGAGTGAGTGGAATTTAACGTATGCTGGTATCAGTCAACGTTGACATTCTTTGCTTCATACCGATGATATGACGTTGGCTCTCCGGAATCAGTCAACATCTGGTGGGGTTGCCATCTGGAAGCCGATACCACCATGTACTCCTTCGCAAGATCCATGAAGGCCACTGTTCTCATGAAATCTATTCAAGCTACATGACCCAGGTGGTTGCACATGGTGTGTGATCATGAACGCTAACAGAGTCAACGAGTACATAACTCCTTGTGACATTGATACTCTTAGAGGTCCTATAAAATACGCGTGAAGTCATCTCCAGACCACTTCGCAGCCACCCGCAATGAAGTATTTCGCCTCACTCGCTTTGGCTCTAGCTGTCGCTCGAGCAACTCCGACCAAGCGTTCCAGTCCTCTGGGTATCGACGTCTCTGACTATCAGCCCGACGTCGACTGGACCACTGTCGTCGATAATGGTATCCAGTTCGTATACATCAAGGCTACTGAGGGGACATGTTCGGCCATTTGATTTGCCTCTCTTGTCTATGTGCTGAGTTACACTGCTGTTTTTAGCCTATATGTCACCTTCTTTCAGCTCTCAATACACTGGTGCTACGGACGCTGGCCTCATCCGTGGAGCCTACCATTTTGCACACCCAGACGAATCCTCGGGTGCTACTCAGGCTACCTACTTCCTACAGAACGGGGGTGAGAGAGCCCCTCTGTATGGTGTCATCGTCTAATTCTCTGTTAGGTGGCTGGTCCGCAGATGGGATTACCCTTCCTGGAGCGCTGGATATCGAGTGTCGGTCGTTCCTATCCCATTGGTGAAGAGAGCTGATCGCCAGATAGATAACCCAAGTGGTGATGAATGCTATGACCTGACGGCTTCCGAGATGGTCTCGTGGATCCAGGATTTCTCTGACACATACGAAACTTCCACGGGCCGGTAACCAAATTTCACACCTATTATAAGTAACGGCCTAACTTTTTTTTAAATAGTTACCCAGGTAATCTATATCCCGACTGATATGCATCACAACTTGTTGACGCTAGTGCTGTAGTCATCTATAGTACAACTGATTGGTGGACCACTTGTACCGGCAACAGTGCGGCCTTTGCCGCTAACAACCCGCTTTGGATTGCGGATTACGCCTCCACTCTTGGTTCCCTTCCTGCAGGATGGACATACACTTCTTTCTGGCAGTACGCTGACTCGGGCGCGAACCCTGGTGACGCCGATCTCTGGAACGGTGACTATGCTGGATTGCAGAGGTATGTTTTTCCACGGTCGGGGACTCAAGTGGCATGTAAACTCACCGGCATGATTCAAAACAGCATGGCTCTCGGCTCTTGAAGTCCAGAATTGGCAGGGTGCACATGTAGTCGTGCCTGCGGCGTGCAGGGGTGTATCGTCGTGTCGCAGTGTTTTGATGTGACTCTTCAATTGAACTAGTTGAAACAAATGGCAACAGGTTACTTGAATTCAAGCGCTGATCGGTGACCCTTCTGGTGTGCGGCATTGATTGTACAGCCTTTCAAGCTGAACCGATACTCCGAGTCGTTGCTAACTCTTCCTCACGACGACTCGACGCCTTGCTATGTACGATGGATCATCATCCGAAAGGAGTATGATTGCGAGACTCCCTCCGCGATCATCAAAAAGGCTGTTGGTGTCAAAGTGACCAAGCCGCCTAATAGCCCCGAGTAGTAATGAGTGCTTGTTTGAATGTTATCTAAATCCCATAAACGAATATGACTACGCTTCCTCGTCCTCTCCTCATTCGCACTCAGATCACCGTCGTGTTGGAGCAGGTCTTTCGAGCTGAGACATGTCGCGCCAGCTCCCTGTGAACAACAGCTATTACCCCCTCCCCATGGGTGCTTACGGGACTCCCCCTAGAAGCCCTCCACCCCTGAATCATTTTCGCAGGCCTAGCCGCTCAGAATCTGCCGACGACAAGAAACCTCCTGCGACCTCCTCCGTGATCCAAGAAGACACCGACGACGCAGAGTGCATAGGGGGCGCAAGTTGCGAAGGGCCGTCAGTCAGACATCCAGATTTGTGGTTCTCGGATGGATCTGTGAGAGTCGTCTGTCACTGATGTGAGGAATCACACTAACACAGTGCTGGAGGTTGTCCTTCGAGCTGAGAACACGCTTTTTCGTGTGCACAAATCCTTGCTTGCTCGCCACTCTGGTTTTTTTCACGACCTGTTCACGTTGCCACAGCCTGTGCCAGATGCCGGGTCTGTGCCTGTGTATGCATTGGGAGATATCGAAGACTGTCCGGTGCTCCACCTCCATGACGCACCCGAAGACGTTGCCAACCTACTCACAGCGTTGGTAGACGGTCCGTGAGTCGTACTATCGCACGCAATCCCTTCCTTCGCTCAGCACTCTTATACTAAAGGAGCTTTGGAAACAATGACTCTGCCGACTTTCAAATCGTTTCTGGAATTTTACGCCTTGCTACCAAGTACGTGGTGGATTCCCTGCGCGAGAAAGCCCTCGACCACCTCTCTGTTGCTTGGCCGGCGACGCTCAAAGGTTGGGATGCCCGCGAGGACATGTCACGCTCTTTTGAACTGCAAGCTGGATCTGGGAGTGTATACCCATCACCAATCGTAAGTCGAGCGTAACATGTGTCCTCCAAGCCTCACCGTGCTCCCACACAGGCTGTGATCAATCTTGCACGCGAGATCAACGCGCCATCGTTGTTACCATCTGCTTTCTACGACCTTTCCCGGTACAGCTTCTCACAAATATTCGACTATGGTGAATCGTTTGAAGAGGGTGCATGGCAATGTGCTCTGTCGCCGATAGATATGCAGCGGTTATCTCTCGGCAAGGAAGCGTCTCAACATGCCATCACAACGTTGATTCAATCGCTCGGATCCCAAGCTCGTACATTAATGGCCGGTCCAGGCAGCACCTTTGTGCACCACCACCATTCGTACTCGCATGGCCATACCCACAGGATGTGTAAACGTGATTTCTCGGAGCTCGTAACGCTCGCCACGCAGCACTATCTCTTTGATCATCAACGTGGATGCACGGATCCCCTCTACGTCGCAGAAGAGCTCGGACAACCGCTGTACGATCTGAGCCAACCTCTGTGTACCGAGCGTTTTGGAGGCTCGCGTCGAAGTTTGGAGCAGACTGAATGTCAGGCATGTGCCAAGACGTTGGAGACATGGGCGATGAGGGAGAGAGAACGGATGTGGAAGATGATTCCGTTGTGGTTTCGCCTCGATGTTTGAACGACGCGGGGGTTCGGATAGGTTCACTTTCCGGACGACTGGCCCATCTACCGTACGTCGGAGATAAGCGCATGGCATGTGCTTTTGGGACAAATCTCTGGGCCTTTTCGCTGGCATCGTCCAATGTTCTTGGACCATCTTCTTCGTCACACAACAGCAACGGCCTGTATCTGATGGCTGGAGAAGCACATCATGTGTCAAATACGCTTTCCACCGCTTTCATCGTTAGATAGATGTTTTGGAGCATCATTTGGCTGTAGCACAATAACCATGTATGTATGTATGTATATTGCAGACCGCGCAAGTTCCACCGAGCACACGTTACCAAACTCAAAATAACTGTAAATACGTACCTGGTGATGTGGCACTGCCTATTCATCATAAGTAGACACCGTCATCTGATCTTTAAACTTTACCGGCCAGCACGGCTGTGGTCCTTGCTCGGAAACCCCACACACTCATTTACCCATCTCTCTCTCGTCTTCTCAACTTTGGTGTGCCTGCACTAGGCCAACAAGCAGCAAGGTATGTACGTCAACTTTACTTAACCCCGAATGTCCCCACTCGAAGTGCTCCTATTTTAGCACCATCATAGTTTTGCGAGCAGTCGGGGCTCTTAACCCAGGTAAAATGTTTGTTTCGCGTTTGAAAGCAACACGAGGAGGCTTGACCTAGCATACGCTCAAGGCCATGCGAAGGTCGTCATCCGTGCCTCCTGTGCCAACTATATAGCCCCATGGTCCTTTGCTTACCATACCATATGATCTCTCAGTTCGCAAAATTGTGAATCCACTGCTCCTGTGCAGACAGAGATGGTACGTTCATTACTTTTTTTATTCTGAGTGATACTTATGACCTTGATTGCCTTGTACCGATTTTTCTCGTTCCAGGGGTTCATTGCCTCAGTGATGCGTAGCCTGTCCTTTTCCATGTTTCTCGGCACATGTTTCCTCATCCCTACAGGTCGGGCTCAGACATGGTGGGTCGTTGCGGTGCATAATGTGCATCCTAACCGGTATTCATGACATGCGTCTCAGGTGTGGCAAATATTACGATCCAAGCACAATGCCCCAAGCCCAGGCACCGCCGCCTGGTGGAGCGTTCTCCATCCCTACCTCATCTCAAAGCCCTCTGTTGGCTTTTAGATGTGCCCCTGCTATCAAACCTTACTTGGCCGAAGATGCGAGCTCGTCCGCGGCCATCCTTATTGATTCGCCCGTCGTCTACTCCAATATCCAAGGCGCCGAGGCCATTAGTCTTCCTTCCGGTTCCTTGTCAAACGCCGGAACGCTCAGCGTGACCATTAGTGTTGGTGGAAATGTACTCGGGAGCGGCGCTGTTCCGCTGAATGCGACAGCGTATGAGATCTCGTTTAGTCTCGGGAACCTGACACCTCAAGTTACCCCCTACAACCTTTCTTGTGAGGCCACCTACTCAGGCGGTTCGTCATCGTCTAGCGCACAAGTCTTTAGTACAAACTCTGCGTTGTATTTCTTGCCCGATCCGACCAACGGCGCTGTTACGAAAATGGACCTCAGGACTGGCGCGTTGTTGGCGAAGCCTGCAAATGGACAGGGCAGTTATCAGCCTGTGTTCCCGATCGGTTTTTACACCGAGTTTCAATACTTGGCCGACAATCTCACTCTTATCGATCAGTTGGCCGCTCAAGGGTGAGCTTGTTTTATCTAGTTTTATCCCTCAAAGTGCCTTATTTTTTACCGCCAAGGTTCACGGTCGTGTGTATAGAATCCCGTCTGGTAGATTTTCGCTGATACAGAGGTCAGGTACATCCCATATTCGAAAACACCCCGAGCCAGACGAGCGTGAATGACGTGTTCAGTCGAATGCAAGAAAACGGGATGTACTTCATGTACGACATGCGCTACGTTTACCAGGATGCAGCCAATCTCACCGCGCAAGTGAATTCGTTCAAGAACTGGCCCAATCTATTGATCTGGTACACCGGTGACGAACCTGATGGGTCGTCAGATCCGCTCAATGCCACGTCTACCGCATACGACCTCATCTACAACCTCGACGGCTATCATCCCGTCTCCCTTGTGCTTAACTGCCAAGACTATTACTTCACGTCATATGCTGCTGGAACTGACATCATCATACAGGATGTGTATATCATCGGCGCTAACGTAAATACCTCCCTCATGTTCAATACCCCTTGTACGCCAACCTATGGTGATTGTGGTTGCGACAATTGTTCGCCCATCCCTGCTGGCCTCGACGATGCTGTTCCTCCCACGAATGCTTCATCTATCCCAGTTCCTGAAAACAGTGGGCTTGGCTCCTTCACCGACGTCAGCGACCGCGTGACTAGTTTCCTGAACCGGATGCAAGTCGCGGGATGGGAACGCACCAAGGCAGTTTGGAGCGTACCCCAGGCATTCGGGGGCGTTGCTGGAGCGTGAGCACCGTCCCCCGTATCACGCATACATGCTGACGACCGAGCCCCCGACCCCCGTGTCCCTAGTAACTACTGGCTGCGGGCACCGACTGGCCAAGAATGGGTTGTGATCACCCTGCTAGGTATCAACCACGGCTCCCTCGGTGCGATCTCTTGGTCAGATCCCACGCCGGTGGATATCAAAGGCAATGCGTCCGCGTTTGCCCTCGCCCTCCCCAGTATCACACCCTCCATCTTCGACGCGACGGCAGTCCGGACGAACTATATCGTCGGCGGCGTTGACGTCGCTGTATGGAGTACCACGAGCCAAACGCTCGTTATGGCGACCAACACGTATTATGTGTCCCAAGCGGTGAACTGGGCCGACGTGGGTGCCAACGGTGGTGGCGCGACGTCGGTATTCTCGAGTGGGAGCGCAATGACATCGTCTGGCTTTACGCTGGAGAGCGTCGGCTCCGCTGCGTTCCTGCTGCAGACCTCTTCGTGAGTGAACATACACGATTGGATAGTTTGTATCTGAGAGCTTTTTTTTTCGTGTCGTTTTTTTAAACCTTGAGCAGCACATCGTCGACGAACTCTCCGAACGTGTCAAGTTCGAGTGGGGCACACAGGGCGCTCGCAAATGGTTGCATGGCGGCGATGGTAGTGATACTCGCTTCCTTGTTTGTGTCATGATCGCAAATGGGAACGAGGACATCGTGCTAGCGATATTGCGTAGCTCACTTAGACCAATATTCCAGCATTTAATTAATACCCGGACATTCCTTGTCTCTCGACGATCCTTGTATCGACCTACACAGCAAGATCCAAAATCTCGATCACGCTATACTTTGCCATGGCAGACTGGAGGCATATCCGACCGGAATAAGGATCATAGTCCAAGAGCGTGCGTGAGGTCGGAAAGCGTAGGATAGAAGGGTATTCTATGACCTTGGCCTTTGGCCCGTCGCCGTCATGATCGCTGCCACCACCACGACCATCGCCATCATAACCGCGTATGTCGTATTCGAGCGCTGTGACGACATACGAGCCAGGTTCGAGCGTATAAAACGTCCTGCCAGCACCGTTGAAGGACGGGTGGAGGAACGGTGTTCGGGAGAGCTGGCCGAGAGAACCGAACAGCCGGAACGCGACAGTGCCGAGTTCGCGAGGGTGTGCGGCAGTGCCGCCGAGGCGGAGGATGCCGTATCTCGAGAGGGAGCTACGAGGACGGGAGGGCTCATATGCGTGTACCCGGAGGGTGATGAGGACGTCTTGCGTGGATGCGTCAAGGACGGCGTCGTGGAGGAGTACGGTGTCGGGTATGTTGATGCCTGGGATGATACCCTGGTGCGAGGGACTGAGAGGAGTCGAGGGAGGGGTGACGCGGCTCGGATGGGCGTTTGGATGGGGAAACGCAAACGCCTGGAGGAACGTGCTCCATCCGGCGGCTTGGGTGTAAAAGGATATAGCTAGGAGCAGGTGCGTCGACGTCGAGATGCTCGTAGGCCAGGTGATGTCCTCGATGGTCGTCAATTCCGGCATCTATTATATTCGTCGTTGAATGTTGAGCGTTCGGCGAAAAATGAAATAGTGCGTGAACAAGGAAGCCTCCCCACCTCGGCTGCCTCCCACGTCGCATGGATGAACGAAGGGAGTAGGAACTGCGTGCGTGTGTGCACGTCCAAGACGACAAGGCGCCAATCAGCGTCGAGATCACGACCCACTCGGTCGTGAATAACAATCGCACGGGGACCAAGGTCAACGATGTCGAAGTCGAACCTGCTGTCTTCGAACTGATGAAGAAGATCTAGGGTTACTTCAGATTGCTCCACCACGTTGAACGAATAGATCGAACTACAGCTGGCACCATCAGTAACTTGTAGGGCTCTGAATCGCATCAAATATCGAGGCCCACATTTGTGTTGTTTCCGAGTCTTGTGCCAAGGAACCCGTCTGCGTTACCTCGCTCAAGACTATGCATGCAAACGGACGACCCTCGACGTCCATGGCGGAAACACACCGAAACGACCTCAGTATTCCACCTGCCGGCCTGTAAATGATACTCGCACCCGAGTTGCTATCGAACGCGTCGAGGTTCAAGTCATAACAACGGACTTCCTCGCTGAGGGCGATGAGCAGGAACCGCCCAAAGACCAAGCTCGCACAAATGGCCACGCCGGTATACCGAATCTCTCTCAGCTTGAGCGTCGGTTTTTCCTGTTGCGTACTATCCCCACCGTGCCGGAGATTCCGATCGACGCGAAAACTAGGGACGAGTGCGTTTTCCAGGTCGTGTGCGGACTGTGAGAGAAATGGACCGGGAGGGCGAACGAAGTCGGCTTTGCGATAGGCGTCGCTCCATACGCCCCTGCAGTGGCTGACTCCATTCAAGTATCGAGAGACCTGTAGAGTTATTCTGCTCAGGCCCAAAGCACGCCGAATCGGATTGCATGACAGGTTTCACGTACCCTGCGTATTCGCAAGATATCGGGGATGTCGAGGTAGTGGAATATAGCGTGCAAAACGTCTAGCGGAAGCTGGTTTAAAGAGAGTGCTGTGGAGTCTGACATGTTGTAACTTGACCTAGCGTAGTGGCTTGTCAGTTGGTGTTCCAGATCAGAGTGCATTTGCCGGTGAGAGATCCCGTCCGTCACGGGTGCCACGGCCCGCGCTGGTGCTAAGTCAGAAGCATTACTACGAAGTGACAGATGCTACTGGTGCCCAGATTTAGGGCTTGTCAACTTTCCCTGAAGTCCAGACGGGTTAGGTCGGTGTGATGAATGAGGACTTCGGAAGTGAAGAGGATGAGTATTATGATGACAGTGGTACCAGCTTCCAAGTCAAATTCTGATATTAAGTCAAGTGCACTGGTCACGTACTAGCCCTATCACAAACAATGCCCAAGCTATGAAAAATCTCTATACCATCGATTTCCGTCTCACCACCCCCGAGAAGTTGTACAGCGATCGGGGAAACGAAAGAACCTGTACCCTTGATGTAGTCTACCTTGTTTCCTCGAAAAGCATCTCGATACTTGTTGTAAGCTCGACGACCGATTGTTCCTTGGCCTTCAACATCTGAGGCAAGTTGAGTGAAACGCCGGGGACTACACTCGGTTGAATGGATGGCTCATATCGTGATACAGGCGAAGATTGCGTACCCTCTATACCATGCTTTTGGAGGTCTACGCTTTTGGAGGCCATGCTTTCTTTGGTAGTAAAGATGGGAATTGTTGAGCACGGCCTTGGATGGTATACGTCCGACGTTCAAACACGTTCCACCGAGCGAGCCACGCTCTCGCCTGGAACTCGTTAGTAGGTGGGTGCGGATGACACCGAGGATCTAGGTACCTTCAAACCGAGTTGTGCGGCCTTGATAACTGCGACATAACTACCAGGGCCTACAGCAGTGGTCAAGACACGCCATCAGAATGAGTATCTCGGCTTACAGCGATGGCTGGCATCCATCGTCACCGTGCAAGATGGTGTGCATCACTTGCAGCGGGGTTCCGTGCTGAGAGGACAAGAGGAGAGAAATGACAAAGCTTGACAAGATTGTGCGAAGCGCCCACATTGAACACTGGAAGTGAGAGTGAGGCAAGGAAAGAAGTTGGAAGAATGCGAGGGAAGCAGAATGGAGGCTACCGAGGACGATCTAGACCTTCTGCCCGGCAAACAGGCCACGCTAGTGCTGTGAGACACGAACTCAGCCTTTAGGCCGAGATCAGCAAGGTGCTTCTCAATCCCGCGACGGACGGGAGGGGGAAGCAGACTGGGGCGTTGGGCTTCACGCGTGTCCCCCAAGACGTTCTGTGAAAGGGAGAAACTTTTAAGATCGTGTCAAATCAAGTGAAGCAGAATCAACCTCGTCGAATCCACGATCATCACGAGGGATCCAGAGGTGCTTGGAAGAGCTGAGACCCTTGAAAAAGACTTAAACTTCACCATCTGTGTTGGGTTCCACCTATCCAGTGAGAAGGTCGACCAACGTCGACTTGCCAGAACCGTTAGGGCCGAGAAGAGCGACACGAGCCGAGAGGGAGACTTGGAGAGTGATGTCGTACAATTGCTGGATGAGTTGCGAGGGATTCTGGAAGCCATCGACAGGCTTGGGGATTTTACGCAAGAAACCGACAAAGGCGAGAGAGGATAGGAAACGACGAGGATCTGTCGTCGTCTGTCAACTCGACTTACCAGGCGACGCGACGCGTACGCGATATTTGTACCTATTTGGCTGCGCCTACCCGCGCGGGCGATTGCACATACAATACGATGGATATTTGTTTTCAGACAATGTTAATGAGCATAGCAGGACGGTCGCTGAGAAGTCCTGGAATTCGACATGCTCTGAGGCATAGAGTATTTTCACCGCAGTCACCCATACTCCAACGCAGGGCGCTCAGTTCCTCGACCTCTTCTTCCGCATCCTTCCGAGCTGCCGGGTATACGGCCTTGTTCGCTTTATCTGCAGGCATATTCACCGCGTACTATTTCGACGCACGCTCGGCGATACATCGATACGTGTTCACTCCCGTGCTGCGGTACGTGTTCGATGCCGAGACAGGCCATAAGTTGGCAGTAAAAGTGCTGCAAAGTGGTTTGGCACCTCGGGATCCCATAAAGGACGACGAATCGCTACGGTCACAGGTGCAACGTCTTTCGGGATGACGCAGAACCTCGAAATATTGACATGTTATTGCCGTAGGTCTTTGGTCAAGACATAGCCAATCCAGTCGGTCTCGCGGCTGGCTTTGACAAGGATGGAGAAGCGATAGACGGCAAGTAGAACGTTGTCCCTTATTCCAGCTAAACTAACGGCCATCGTGACCAGGTCTCTTCAACCTTGGTTTCAGCTGGGTTGAAATTGGCAGTGTGACTCCAAAACCTCAGGTATGGACCCGAACTCGTTGACCCTGGGTATCCCTTCCTGCAGCGACTAACCGTGCCGCTTGCAGCCAGGCAATCCTAAACCGCGTATCTTCCACCTGGTTTCTGATTCTGCTCTTATCAATCGCTACGGATTCCCTTCACAAGGAGCTACCGCAGTAATACCACGCCTACGCGCCCGGATACCCGCATTTCACGACGCTGACGCGAACACGACTGCTGCTCTACGCCCCGGATCAGTTCTGGCTATCAACCTTGGGAAAAACAAGACGTCGGCTGTAGAGTCTTCGGAAGACTTTGTCACGGGAGTGAAGACGTTCGGTCCTTACGCTGATGTGTTGGTGATCAATGTGTCGAGTCCTAACACACCAGGACTTCGGTGTGTGCACCGACGCTCGTATTTACATATTGGTTTACTCATGTCGAAACAATATGACAGGGGGCTTCAAAATCGGGAACTGTTAGAAAGTCTGCTTGCGGACGTAGCAAAGGCTCGTGATGAGCTCGAACCCTCTCTGGTAACATCCCGTCGGCCACGTTTGGTACTCAAGATTGCGCCAGACCTTCAAGAAAGTCAGATAATCGAAATGGCAGAAGTTATCAGGAAGAGCGCGATCGATGGCGTCATTGTCAGCAACACCACGATCACCCGACCACCATCTTTGAACGACCGTGAGCATACTTCATTTGCCATTCGCGCCGTAGTTGATCCCGTTTGTCAACCACAGCCAACAAGTCGGAGGTGGGCGGCCTTTCGGGGAAACCCTTGAAGCCATATTCGTTACAGGCACTGAAAACGCTCCGTGCACACCTGCCTTCGGCTATTCCCCTCATTGGGTGTGGTGGTATCTCCTCTGGTGCGGACGCACTCGAGTATGCACGCGCAGGGGCGTCCTTGGTACAGGTATACACTGGCTTCGGGTATGACGGCGTGGGCACGTGTCGACGTATCAAGGACGAGCTAGTTTCGCTATTGGGAGCCGAAGGCAAGACATGGAGTGGGGTGGTCGACGAGGCGGTGCAGACGTTGAGCTGGAAGAAGCCGGAGCCTCAACCGCTGGCCTCCTGATCATGCAGAGTTCAAAAACCCCAAGACTCTGGTATTGTCCATTTCCCAAATCCAACACGTTGGATTAGATCGCACTGTTCAATTCCTGCAAATATATACGTCCTCCCCCGACCGGAATACTGTCACAATTTATCGAGTTTATCTAACATGAGACAGCCGATAGAGGTGGCCTTTCGTTCATGGATCTGCAAAGAAATCAAGTTTGACCTCTGTGTTACAACGTATGGCATGTTTCAGACGACGGTTGGTTCAAGACGCGACAGTGGTTTCATGGTGTCCTCGACGAGGGCCACATAATTAAGTGTTCGGACACTCAGGTGTCAAGCAAGATCAAGGGACTAGGCTCCCTATACTGACTAAACAGGTTCACGACTCGGAATGGTCAAAACAGAGTTGTTTCCTCAGGGAACACCAACCCCTGGCTGGTCTCCCAGTCTTTCTGCCAATCGTCCAACCTCTCCATCATATCTGCCCATTCTGCCTCCGTCTCCACCCCCCTCAACCACTCCCCCTGCCACCCCAGATCCTCCACTCTCTTCCACCCCCTCTTCAAACACTGCAAGTTTGGCACTCCCCGTCGCCATGACTCTACATATTTCATCCCATCGTCGGGTATAGCACCTTGCACCTTGAGACTATCGATGAGATGGTCTTGATAGTCGAAAGTGGACCCTTCGATCATACGGTGGCCGATATGATATGGATCGTATCCTCGTGACCGCAAGTCATCTTCAATCGCGTCAAGTTCCTCCAACAGCGCCTCGCGCGAACCGAGTAGACTCCCGTTGGCGATGATCCTTGCCGCGTATGTGCTCTGTGCGAAATCCGAGGGGCAGTTCGCGACGAAGATAGGGAGCCCGATGAACGCGAGCGCATTGGTCGGGTAGGATGCGGATAGGGAGAAGATGTGTTGGTGGAGCGGGAAGAGGTAGCGGAGATTCGTTGTCAGTCCGCGATCGCGTTCGCTCGACTTTGGTTTCACGGCGACCTCCTCGCTTGCTTCGAGGAAAGGGATGCGCAAGTCATATCCCGTCCCCAGCATCACAATGTCAACGTCGTGTGCTTGGGAGCCATCGGCGAAGACAATGGCATCGGGTGTAAAGTACGCGATCTCCGGTTTGACTTCGACCGGACCTGACGCTGGGTCCTGCAGACTGCGGACAGAATGATAGACCTAGGCGTCGTTCGAAAAATAAAACAAAGGTTACATCTAGTCGAAAATCTGGAAATCTGGCACGATGACTACCTTTCGGGCGTACAGCACCACCTGCGAGGCAACGTCCCGCCCACTCGCCCCGGAGCCCACCACGACCACCGTCTGATTCACATATTGTTGCGGTTCGCGATAGAATATCGAATGTAGGATCTGGTGTCGTTTACCGTTTGCGCCGTTGCTGTGGCTCAACCATTCGTCCTGACCAGGGAAAGTGGGAAAGTGTGGATAATGATTGTGTCCGTTGGCGACGACCAAGTGATCGAACGGTCGCCGTGTCTGGTGGCCGTCTTGATCCACGACGAGCACATCCCAGCACCCTTCCTCTGGCGTCCCGACCCACGATGCGGACAAGACGGTGTGGTTGAGTACGATGTAGGGCGTGAGGTTGTAATGCAACGCAAAGTCTTGATGGTACCTCTCGACATGTTCGTGACTCGAAAACAGAGGAGTTCCAGGCGGAAATGGAAAGCCAGGATAGGTCATCGTGGGCACGGGCGTGTTGGTATGTAGGAGGGGGTACAACGGTGTCTCGGGCAGGATCGGCGGATGGACGGGTTGTGGGTCTGGGAGCCTGTACGACCAATATTGAGAGATAGCGGTAGCGGTACGCGGTGAGAAGGAAAGAAACGCACCATATCCCACCGACGTCTCGGCGTTGCTCGTACAATACGATATCGAGATTACTGTCTAGCTCGTCCTGGAGGTCGACGAGGGCACGCAGCATCGCAAGGCCAGCACTGCCAGCTCCTACGACGGCCACGGACTTGTTCGCATGCACGACTTGTTGTCGGGGGGTGTCGAAGTCTCCATGCTGGAGGAGAACGAAACTTATTAGAGACAGGAAGAACGAGCGAAGGTCGAACATGACCGAAGGACAGCATGTACACCGACGTTGCGGTTTTGTTCAGATGACGTGTCTGTGGGATATTCTGAGCTCATCCTTGATGTTGATTGCGTGTCTTCCTTCGAGTCCGAGAAAAGAGAGCTCATTTACTATCGCAGCCGGTCCGATCGATCCGATGAGCCTCGGTCACGTGGTGTCTCAAAAAACGCTGCTTCTGTAGAGCAAACGGAACACGTAGAAAGTATTCTGGTCGAGGGGAAATTGAACAGTACGATCTAATGTGTTGGATTTGATTGGTCAGTAGTTCGCTATCATGGCGGTGCGTCCCTAATCCGTCTCTTCTGGAACCAGTTCCTCTATCAGTTTTCTTATCGTCACCTCTCCTGCTTCTACCCAGTTAAGCGGTTGAGGCTCTGGCTTCTTCCAGCTCAAGTCAACGTCTGCATCACATCGACCACTCGTCTTTGATACGTTGGCACGTGCTCGCGCCGTCATACCCGAAGCCGGCGTATACCTGTACCAAGGACGCTCCTGCGCGTACTCGAATGCGTCCGCATCAGAGGAGATACCGGCGCCACACCCGATGAGCGGAATAGCCAAAGGCGGGTGTGCACGTATCGTTTTATGGCATCAAGGGTTTCCCCGAAAGGCCGCCCACCTCCGACTTGTTGGCAGTGATCAACGACGGTGCGAATGACAAATGAGGTACTCGCGGTCGTTTAACTTCAAAGATTGGTATTACTGACAATGGCGCTATCGATGGCGCTATTCCTGATGACTTTGTCTACATCGTTGCTGTGCATCTCAAACAACCGCACCGTGGTTCTTGCCATGGTTCGTGACGTCCAGAGAAACGAGATACACTGGCCCTGAGAGCGGTCACCTTCGAGCTTTCACCCGCTCAGATGACCCGACTCTACTCATCAATCACCTTCGTAACCATCACGTACCACTGGATGCTCTCTTATATTCCACCTTCAACAAATGCATGCCCTGCCCTGCTTGCCGCACTATCTTCCATGTGATCGAGACTGCTACTGGATCCAATCGGTGCCTAATGATCTCGACTCGATGTCTTCTGGACAGAATTCCTCTATAGACCTGGGCGTGATGTAGTCACGGTAAGTAGCAGGTGCTAGACTGGTGAAGCAGGTGCCGTGACCATGACGAAGTTGACGCCATCACACACCACTCGCAGGTTCGTCATAGAACTTCCATCTTGCAGATTTCTAGAAGCATGTCAACTTTCCAAGCTGAAAGCGCTGAAGTTTGAAGGCGGATTCTTGTCGCTCGCGAGAGGTGTTTACCTTGAGAAGCTCTAAGGCATACAGACTTGTTGGCCTTTAAAGGATCAATATTATAACTCGTCGACATCCAAACGAATCAGCAAGCGCGAAAATGTAAACGTGCGCATCGAAAAGCATGCAGTAAACGAACCGTCCAACATTGGCTGAGAGTACTGTAGTACACGATTTGCTACCTTATCATCGAAACATTGCGGATAGCACATCTTCACACTACCTCGGGGAAAACGTACGAGTCCAATCGTTCATATGAGTCAAACTCTAGGTTTAAAAAAAGTCCAAGAATTCATCAATCACGAGCAGGAATGTCCCAACACGCCACGACCCATCTCGAGATCTAATTCGTGAGACGGGTGGTTACTACTACAACGGCAAAAGAGGTCAACAACGACGCGTCGAACGCGTCCACAGAACACTCACGTGTACGAATCTTAAAAGTCGTTAAACAGCTTTACCAGTGGGCTTGGGGTGCGCGGAACTGCTCTGGTGGTGGTGCGAATTGATGTCAGTCGGACTAGCCCTGCGCGAAATGGGATGGATCGAATGAGCGACCGACGGTTTGTACCCGCGTGCCTCATGAGAGGCTGGAAGAAGGGAGGGCTCGACGCTAGGTTCAGGATGGCCAGAGCCACCGGAAGGGGTGCCCGTAGGCACATCAGTCTGGGAAGTTCGGTGGGCAGAAGGGACGCTCGAGTCAATACTGTGAGGCGCCGGGGTGTGTGCATCAACGTCAGTCGGGTTGGCCCTGCGGAGACGGACAAGGCTGCCCGTAGGTTCGGGATGGTCTGAAACGTCAGAAGAGGAAACCGAAGGGTGAATGTCGGTTGAATTGTCCGTACGAGAGACGGGAGTGGGAACCGTGGATGGGACGAGGTGGTCTGAGACCTCAGAGGGGGGACCGACAGCATGACCAGTAGGACTACCCTTGCCACCGGTGACCGTGCCGTTGTTGTTATTAACAGTAATTGGCGGGACGGCCATGGCAGTGGCAATGCCGAGGAATATGAATGCAAGGAGAGAGGAAGTAACGCGCATGATGATCGAGGGGCGAAGTGGTGGTACGAAGGAAAGAGAAGAGTGTTTTACTGAATAGTTCTGGAGAACTTGGGGTACGATATTCAGCGCGTACCGTTTGCCCTTTTATACATTCCAAGGAAGCAAGATATGTCAGACCGCACAGAGTGTTGAGATGCGCAGTCGCGTTTGGTACTAGTATCGTCCGCTTTAGACTTGTGACGACACCAGGCTCCAGCGGTCGTCCAGTGTACCCAGTGCACTGTGTCGTCAACACAGCTTGTTCAGAATTTGTTAACTCTCGCGCGATGATCAAAACATGAGTGACACGAATAGAATCTATGTTCTTGACACACCGGCGTGTCACTCGAGGTTCGACCCGGGTCAAAGTCAAGAGGACAACGACGACCCTCGAGCGCGTCGTCTGCAGCAAGGGGTAGGTACTTGCCCAAATGGGTACACCGCCGCCCCGTATTTTTGATGGTTAGTGCGGTATACATTTGCAAAGAGCACTGACTCATATCGCGCTGCGCACTGCGCATTCTCCAGTACCTGTCATCAGAATTGGATCCCGGAAAAAAAGTAACAACCACGATGACGCAGCCCAGGTCAACTAGTCAGATCCCACTAGTAATCCTGGAGGTGTCGTTGTAATCCGCAGGTGTTGTTGCCGTGGCATCGAAATACATTGAAACCCGAGTTCCCCACCATGGTTTGGTTGATTTATTGTCAACCTCTTCATGTATCGCAGTGCGGGAGCACCTCAATAAAACCAGCGCGCAATCGGGCTCCAGACATTGAACGTTGAACGACGAGATCAGGCCGCAGAAAAGATGGGAGCCATGTTACTACCCCAGTTTGGACAATACCTTTGGAAATCAACAAGCGTCAACAACCATGTCTTCCTCGTCTGCTTTATCTGACGCTGCAGAGCAAACTGGTGAAAGGCTCGAAACATCGCAGGACGACCTTGAGGACGACCGGTGTAAAACAAGTCAACCCTGCTCAGACACGAACGTACACTAACTTTTATTTGCACAGTCATCACGGCCCAAACCTTTAGGCAAACGCGATGACATGGGTGAGTCCCTTCGACCCATGGGGTGAGTTGCATTGCGCCCACCCTTCCTGCACACGACGGGTTCACCACTGCCCCTGCTAAACGACATGGCGCCAAAGGTCGCACTTCCCAATAATTTACAATGTATGCTTTGAGACCCACCGTGAACGTCGTTCGTACACTGATCCGTTGTTACACGAAAAGTACAAGGTGTGCTTCTATCCATGCGGTTGCAACGGTC